>CAKNYM010047208.1:48889-99378 GCA_932195095.1 Andricus curvator | reverse complement strand
GATCTTTTTTATTTTGAAAATTCAAATATTTGGTAAAAAATTTATGTAATCTGTTAAAAATTCGTCCTTTTTTTGTAGGAAAATAATCTTCTTGCTTTAAAATTCGACATTTTGAATACAATTTTTTTTCTTCATTGACTAAAAAATCTTTTTTGGTTGAAAACTCAACTCTTGTTGAAAATTCGTGTTTTTGGGTTAAAGATTCAACTGTTTTGTAGAAAATTTGAATTTTCTCTGGAAAATTCAATAGTTTGGTGATTTTTTAACAACTTTGTAAAAATTAATTTCTTAGTTAAAAATTCATAATTTTAGTTAATGTTTTTTTTCTTGTTTGTTATTCGATTTTTGGTTAAAAACTTTTGTTCTTAATTCAACAATTCAACTATTTTGTTCAAAAATTATCTTACTCGTTAAAAATTTAAAATTGCGAAAGTTAAAAATAAATTTCTTGCTCAGTTACAATTTTTTTGAAAATGTGCAAAAACATGTTTTTTTTTGGATTGAGTCATACGCACACATTTAAAAAAAAGTTGAATATGTCGAAACTGAAATTTATTCAGCTTGAACCAAAGAAACATTTTTTTATTTTTCGGAAAAAAATGTTTGTCGTGAATTAGGATTTTTGGGATTTCATATCTTTTTTTGCGATTTTCGAACGTTATAAACACCACGAAAAAAATGTTTCCCATGGATACAAAATAATAGCATGTTTCTTTGGTTCAAGGTGACTCAATTTCATGTTCGAATCAATCCAAAAAACATGTTTTTGTATATTTTCCAAAAATCTTCAATTAGGCAAATTTTTTTTTTAATTGAAAAAAATTGTTTAATTGTAAATTTAAGAAAGAGAACAGAAGATATTAACCGATTTCAATTGTTTGAAATTTAGATTGAAAGTATTAATTATAGTAAGGATGAAATGACAAATCTTGGAAAGAAATATTTATGAGAACGATGTCAAACATATCAAAATTGTGTATTTAACTAATTTTATTTTTTCCCGGACTTTTTTATTTCACTCTGGATGAGTTTTCAACGATCTAAGTATATCCAATTTTTAAAAATAAATCTTGAATGGCAGAAATCATTGAAAAATCATTAAAAGTTATTTAAAAATGTAACATTTCTTAAGAAAAGGTTGTTTGTTCTTTTCGACATATAAAAATAAATGTTTAATCTTTCCCCTATTTTCCCCTTTTTCGTGCGAAAACCACCCTATTTCCCCCTTTTTGAGCTCCTTTTACGCTGTGATCCCTTTAATATCAAAGATCGCGATATCATAGTAGTATGGTAGATTTTATTGTTGTTGATAATCTGAAAAAAAATTAGAAAATATTTTTTTTTTCATGAAATGGTAGTAATTTCTACACATATCAATGTGAAAAGGTTGAAAAAATTATTACTACGTTCAAATTGGAAATTAATTTGAACTCAAATTTTATTACAAATTATTTTTTGATTATTGGTTCAAAAAATGATATGTCGAAAAAAATGTATTATTCTACTAAAAAAAAAATTCTTCCAAATAATATAATATTTGAACCTAGGTGGCTTAATCAAGTACGATCCTAATCAATTTTAGTGTTATAAGAAATTAAAAATATCATAAGCAGAAAATTCCATAGTAGAAATAATGTAAAAAAAGTATTATTTTTATATATAATTCTTCAGAATATTTTTAAATTCTGAAAATTTTGTACAAAACAAAAAAACAGTATTGAAGTATAAATTAGAGTTATTCACTATGTTCATTTATAATAATTATCTCCACTGATATTATGATAAAAGAGAAAACATTATAAAATAGTTTCCGATAATTTATTTAATTTTGTAAAATGTCAGTGCGCGGTCTGTCTTATAGATTGAGAAGCGAAAATCTGTTGTTTTACTGATAAGCAAGTTATAAGTCGTCCTTCTTTTTTAATTTCAAACGGGCCGCCTAAAAAATGTTGCGGAGGGGGCCTACACGTTTCTAGTTGTGCCACTGAACTTACTTACAATTTCAAATAGTAAGGCTAACAATCTCGCGCAGTGCATATTGTAATGCGAAAAAGCAGATCGAACTCACTTGCAAAAGTCAAACTCACAATTCTTTGCTTACTATGAAAATTAGTTATTCATACAGTTTACATGTTCAAATGTACTATTTCAAATAGTTATTGAAGCTACTTGCTGCCGAAAGCTGAATGGCACCTGGGTGTGGTGTCTCAAACGGTGACTCTGGGATAC
This sequence comes from Andricus curvator, assembly GCA_932195095.1. Taxonomy (NCBI): domain Eukaryota; kingdom Metazoa; phylum Arthropoda; class Insecta; order Hymenoptera; family Cynipidae; genus Andricus; species Andricus curvator. The sequence continues at coordinate 97,149 of CAKNYM010047208.1, read as the reverse complement.
CGGGCGACCTCTCAGTGTATCAGCCTTATCCTTGCACGCGGGGCTCTACAAGGATGGACTAACCCTTTTCCCTAGCTGCTCGTGGGAACAACAATGACAACACTAAACATAGTTGTAGGAAGTGCGGTTCAAAACAATCGAACGCGCAGGGCTCCCGACAATGGGTCGGACAACAATGCCGACTACCCTAGAGTTGGGGGAGCCAATCAAGACGGAGTCAATGCGATTGACCGGCGGAATCTCGTTACTTTTGAGTGGACGGATCGACTCAGGGACGACCTGCTGGAGTGCTATGATACCAGTATGGCCCCTGAACGAAAAGGTTACATGGCGCGACTGCATGCTCTGTGGTGCGAGAAAAACCCAGAGCTCTCGGATTTTTCGCAAAAACGGCTGCGAAACCGTGCCGAGGACCTCCGGAAAAGGGGTTATATAAGCGGAGCGCCTACACAACCGCAGCCAGAACAAGCCGGCAACAGAGAAAGAGAGGCGACACTGAGACCAGCCTCGAACAGGCATCCAATAGAGGGAGAAAGATGCTTCAAGACCCGGAGAAACATCAACATTCAAGTTTCTCCCAAGCCCAAAGATCTGACTGAACTGGATGATGAGCTTCGTGGAGATTTTTCCGAAGAATCCGACCTCTGGACTATCAATTGTAGTGTGTACAATGCAGCGAGAACTTTGGCGAATGCAAACCGTAAAACAAAACCAACGGTTGATCATAAGACCAAAAGACGAATGCATCAACTTAGCACAAAGATAGGCTGGGCAAGACAGTACGCGTCCCGCATTCAGTGTGTGATTGACTACATAACATCTGGCAGGACTTTCACTGCCAAGGTTCGACAGTTCACGCGCGAACTGCGGATTCCTCATCACACAATCAACAAGTCAAAGCTACTGACCATCAGGCAGCATATTGTTGACAGAATACGAGTACTATCTGACGCTAGGAGAAGTCTAGAGCGGAGAGAGAGGTGGGTCAGAGAAAATCAACAGTTTTCGTCTGACCCATCTCGACTCTTCCAAGACCCTCCAGTTACTGTCGACCATCCGCCCAAACCAGAGGAGGTCGAAGCATTTTGGAGAGAAGTCTACGAAGTCCAACATCCACTTAAAGAAGGCTCAAAGAACATAAACAGCTTCAAGGAGCTGTGCAATGCCCTCATCACAGCTGAGGAGGAATGCCCACCTATCACTACCGAGGAGGTGAAAAACGTATTAAGAGGCATGAAGAACTATTCCGCTCCGGGACCAGATGGCATCAAGACCTTCTGGTGGAAGAAGTTTCCTTCAACCGACCAGCATCTGGCCCGAATTTTTACCTCATATCTAAAGTCGGAAGAGCCTATTCCGGGGTGGTTGGTGGAAGGGCGCACAGTGCTCCTGCCGAAGACGGGCAACTTAGCTGACCCTAAGAATTACAGGCCAATAACTTGTCTGAACACACTGTATAAGATCTTTACAGCTATCCTAAATGATAGGATTGTTCGGACAATTGGACCTGTATGGCGAGAGATGTATGAACAACGTGGCTCAAAGAAAGGCGTAGCGGGATGTCGGGAGAACTTGCTCATCGATAGATGTGTCTGTAAAGAAGCAGCATACTATCAGCGATTTCTATCGATGGCCTGGATTGATTACCGGAAAGCTTTCGATTCAACCTCCCATAGACTTATCATCTGTCTGTTGGAAAGCCTAAAGGTTCATCCACACATCGTGAGGTGCATAGAGACATTAATGCCGCTTTGGAAAACCAGATTTACTATCTCATCTGGAAAACATCGTGTGATCACTAACAGTATCACCTTTCAGAGAGGTGTATTTCAGGGCGACACCATGAGTCCTCTCCTCTTTTGCCTCACATTATTGCCACTATCTCTCGCACTTCGCCATTCCGAAGGGTATCTCTGCGGAAAACCTGGAAACCGAAAGCATAAGGTCACTCAAGTATTTTACATGGATGATCTTAAGATCTATGCTAGGAATCAAGAGAAACTACATCTAGCTCTGAAAATTGTCAAAGAGTACACTCAAGAGATTGGAATGGAATTCGGGTTAGAGAAATGCGTCAAGGTTAATTTGAAGAAAGGAAAACTTAATGGCATCCCCGAAGATCCTGAGCTTGTTGACAGAAGCGCTATACGACACCTTTGCGCTGGAGAGACCTATACATACCTGGGCGTGCCACAGAGCCGCATTCAGGACGCGACATCTATAAAGGATACTCTCCGATGCAGATACAAACGTCTCATCCGGCAGATTTGGTCTTCCGAACTGTCGGCGAGAAACAAAGTATCTGCAACGAACATGCTTGCCGTCCCGGTAGTACTCTATTCATTTGGAGTGGTTCCATGGACGAAGGACGAGCTCAGATCCCTTGATATCGGGACGCGAAAGGTTTTGCACATGAACAAGAGCATGCACCTTAAGTCTTCTGTTCCGCGACTTTACATCTCACGCCGCCTAGGTGGTCGCGAACTACTGAATCTTGAATGTCTTCACAACAAACTCATTCTGGGTACAGCACATATAGTTGAAAATGGACAAGACCCTCTTCTTAAAATGGTCAGGAAACACGAAGAAGTGGGAAAAGGGGCGTTTCTGTACAAAGCAGCGGAGGAGGCTGCTGAAACACTCGGCCTTGACTTCAATATTAGGGGTGAGCAAAATGCATCAAATCTTATCCATCTTGAATACTCACTCCTGAAGGCCCGGATTAAGAAAGCACAGGAGAAAAACTTCCACGAACAGCTCCTCGACAAGAGGATGCACGGCATCTTCCACAGAAATGTGGAAGATCAGTCGATGTCGTATGAGCTAACGTTTGCTTTCCTTAGATCACCCGGATTGAAGTCGGGCACGGAGGGCTTCATTTTGGCATGTCAAGACGGTGTCATTTCCATTCTAGCATACCGTCGCCACATTTTGAGCCAAGACATTCCCGATGATAGTTGCAGAGCGTGTCATGCACACCCCGAGCATCTAGGACACATACTATCTAGTTGTCCAACTCATGCGGGAACGACCTACATCCAAAGGCACAATGCGGCACTAAGAGTGCTTTATTACCATCTCGGTCACTCTTATGGCATTAGCCCAAATACCTCTCCGCTAAACGCTCCTAGAGAAATAGAGTCAATTGTCGAAAATGAGAAGTGCCGCATATACTGGAACTTCATATTCTCGACAATTGTTTCTGTTGCGCACTCGAGGCCTGACATAGTTCTCCTTGACTTCGAGAAACGAACCATGTTCGTTATCGAATTTTCGGCACCAGCTGACAAAAACGTCACAGCCAAGGAGAAAGAAAAGAAAGAGAGGTATAAAGACCTTATAAGGGAGTTGCGACGGTTATACCCGGAATATTCTGTTAAGCTAATCGTCTTGATCATCGGCGCTCTTGGAAGTGCCAAGGTTTCACTGGTTAATAGCCTGAAAAGCATCCCTGCGTGTCAAAAAAATGCTGAGACACTTGCGGGGAAAATGCAGAAGGTGGTCGTCCTTGGGTCGCTCCGTGTCCTCAGGGTGCACGAGACTTTTGCCGGACCATCGTATTGAGTTCGTCGCAGACTGTAACCACCTATCTCACGGTCGTGAGACGTGGTTACAGCTGAAATTTTACCGCGATTTCGCTGGGAGCGGGTGCAATTTTTCAGATTAGCACCCGCTCCCGGCGAAATCCTGCGGTTGTCCTTATGACAAACTTTTAACTATATATATATGTTATGTATAACATATATGTTATTTATTCAATTATTTAATTATCATAGAAATATATTTTCTGTTTTTGTAAATAATAATTTGTTCATATAATATTGTAAAATGTTTAAAAATATATGCTATTGTTGCATAATAATATGTGTATATCATACCTAATCAATTGAATAAATACTGTGATGTTAAATAATTATTGTTTTTTATGTTTGACATATTTCCTTGCTCCTACTCGGTTATGTGTATATACAATTTATATTATTCATACACACTCATGTACATATTTATTCAAAGTAGAAGTACGCTTGATAAGTTACAGTAGTGAATTTTCATTTTTAATTATTTATGAAATTCAATTAAATTGCGACTATCAGCCGGACTGACAGCAACTAAACATTATTTTCAAAAGTATGTTATATGTTTTTGGTGTATTTTTTCTCGTAGAAGACGATAATATTATTGGTTTCATTATAAAGATTGACTAGAAAGCGCTAGAAGCGTGTTTTGTAGTGTATCGTATGAAGAAAAGCCGCGTTTTTGATGATTTTTCGCCTCTAGCGCATTTTAGGTAATTCCAACGTTGAAACAAATAATACTATCATGTTCTACGAGAAAAAATACATCGAAAACATCTGTCATACTTTTGAAAATAACGTTTGGTTGTACTTGAACTTGATGAAAATAAAAATGCTGCACTGAGAGACTTTTTGTTAGAATAAATCATAAAAATGAATGAGAATTTAGTATAATATCGTTCCAAAATAGGGAAAACAGGGTTTGCGTATCAAAAATTAATATAGTGGTTTTTAGCCCGCAGAATTAATATTTTTGTTTGAACAAATGGAAAGAATGTTGCATTAACTCTTATAAAACTTGCGAGAATTTAAAATTCACTATATCAAAGTTGGCAAGCGAAATTAAAACGATAGTAATACAATTTATTCGAAAGAGTGAAAACATCTTTTGAAGTTGCCATACAAAGCATACGAGAATCTCAAACGACTATATGAAAAATAACTCCCTCCACCAAAAGATTCAACCTTCAGAAGGAGGAACTAAATACACAAACTAAAGACAATTATATACGGAAACACGCGTACAATTATAATTTGTATTATTATATACTTAATTTATTCACTACATACATAATCGCACGCTTAATCGCTATGAAAAATCGGAATCGCTGCGGCGAGATTCGAACCTAACTTACCCGAAGCACTAACGCATTTTATTCCTAACAACTAAACCCCACGGCTAACTTATATTATGGAATATTTGGCAAAAATCTCGGCAAAGCTGCGTCGCTTGACAATTCAGGGCAGTATGAAAAATATCTGGGCCCTGTTTCACGAGTGATTTGTTGCTTCAAAAATTTGGTTAATAGATAGGTTAAACATTTTATCACTTTCAATGATTGAATTGATTTTTTGTAAAATACATTTTTTTTTAAAGGAACTGATAATATTCTTGTAATAATAACATTATCCAATCTGATATCTCAGTAACTCATTATAATAAACCTGAGTGTATTTAGATGTAATATTTTATAAATTGCACTCATTTAATTAAATCTTATTATCTTAGTGTATAAATTTCGAGAGAAAAAATTCCTCATGTTTTGAATCCCATATAGTAAATGAATGAATTGAAAATAGAAAGAGTTAACTTTTATTTAAAATGTTGTGAAACATAACCTTTCGGTATACATGTGATAAAAGCGCCTGTTTCACTACTACCAAGCATCTTTTGACAGAACTAAGGAGTCAGATATAAATAATGTGTACAATATTATATATTAATTAAAAAAAATATATTTTTTCTGATAGTTAAAAGATTGTAGTAATAAAACATTATTGAATATTTAAAAAATAAGTTTGTGATTTTGAAAATTAACGCATTAAATGCTCTTTTTCCAATTTTTGGAAATCTGGACAGGGATTGGAGTAGAGAATAGAAATAAAATAAAGGTATAATTAATTTTCTCGTTAAGCGAATTTTTTGTTTCAAGTAATTCTTTAAAAATAATAATAATGGGATTTTACAATATTTACATGCATTAATCTAATTTCTAATTGAACCGAATTTGATTTGGACCGACTGCGGCCGGTGTTCCATGCGTTCCATATTCGGCTCTGCGCAATCGGGCTCGATCGGAAAACGGCGGAAACACTCGAGGAGCATTCTCAAACGAAACTGTATGAAAAATCAACAATAAGGATTTCATAGTTTGCTATGCGTCTTAGGTTTCTGTCAACTTCATATAGATAATATCAATTTCTAAAATACGTTTTCGAGATTATGATATTCACTATTTTTCTTATTCAAATTATTTTTCGAAAACTCAGTAAAAAGAATATCACTTTTTCATAGTGTTAATTCTTGAAATGGAGATTCATAATATTTCGTATTTAGAATACTACTTTGTCGTCTTCGTGTTTTAAATACTCGTATGATAATATTAAACTTCGGTACTGTAATACGAATAAGTGTAATAAAACCTCGGTTTTCCCTATTTTGGTACGATTTTATACCAAATTCTAATTCATTTTTTTCATTTATTCCAACAAAAGGTCTCTCAGTGTGCGCCTGTGCGCTACACGCTACCAGTGCGGCCGGTTGGCGAAAAAATCACTTTGTTATCAAACTTTTAAAGGGTACTTAAAAATTATATTCAGTATTGTGATGCATGTTTTTGATGTATTTTTTCTCGTAGAATACAATGGTGTTATTAGTTTTATTCTAGAAATCATCTGGAATGAGCTAGTTGATAAAATTAACCTAAAAATACAGCTTTTTCCAAAAAATTCGCGACAAAAACGCCATTAGCGCTTTCTAGATGGCTGGTAGAGTAAAACTAATAACACCATCGTTTTCTACGGCAAAAAATACATCGAAAACATGTATCCCATTATTGTAAATAATACTTGGTAGCATTTGAACTTGAAAGAAATAAAAATGTCGATTTTCGATTAAATTACTGTAGTTGAAAAACTTCAAATTACTGTAAAACGAATAAACGATCTAATTAGGAGGTCTGAGGGGTCGATTCTGTTTGGTTTTTCCATGTAGAATAACGCTACATTCACAGTTTTTCTCTACATTTTTGCTCCATTTATATCGCCTTCCGGGACGCCGTGATGCGCAGTGTGCATTAAAATCCAAAGACAATAATTTCAGAGTATTCTCGTTTTAGCTTCCACTCTAATAATTAATTTCAGTTGAAGAAATGGTCTCATTCAACTCAGAGTTGCCTTTGATCAAGTTTTTCGACTTTGTAGGTGAATTATTTATCCTCAAATCAATTAATCAAATTTAATTGAAATTTATGAAAAACTTTTGGAATCTCTTGAAATCCCTCGATACCTGTGGAAATATTTTTGAATCCATTCAAATCTTTAAAATCTGTTCAAATGTGTTGAAGTCAATTGAAATTGGTAAGAAAAACCCACAAAACGTTTGAAATAATTGAAGATCCTATAAATCTTAATTTTTTCTCCTTGAATTTTGTAACATTCTTTGAAATTTCTTGAATTCTTTGAAAATCCTACCAAATTCGTTGACATCCCTTAAAACATGTTATATCTCTTAAAATTCTATTCAATGTTTTAAAATAATTTAAACTCTTTACAATTCTTGGAAATTCTTTTAATTCTTTAATATCCTTTGAAGTGGCTGAAATCCGTACATATCCCTTGAAATAAAATTTAATTTATTCCGTAAAGTATAAATTACTTGAAATCCCTTGAATATAAATTGACTTAAACTTATTCATTAAAGTTCTCTAGATAAAACGTTTAAATCGTGTGAAATTCCTTGAAATACCTTAAAATTCATTGAAACCTGTGGAATCGCTAAGAATCCCTTAAAATTCGATGAAATTTTATTTATGTTCGAAAGTCCTCTATAAATCCCTTGAAATCATTGAAAATCCTACAAAATTCTTTTACATCCCTCGACGCTTTTGATATCTCTTAAAATCCTTGGGGATCCTTCGAAATCTTTGGAAAACGTTAAAATCCATATAAAAAAGCATAAATCATTTGAAATACTTTCAATCCAATTTAAAGAAAACTTACTGATTCAAGTTCTCTAAAAACCCGTGTAAATCGCTGGGAATCCTCAAAGATTTAATAAAATCCTTAAATCTTATGAAATTCCTTTAAATAGCCTCAAATTCCTTGAAATCGTTGGAATCGCTAGCAATCTCTGGAAATTTCATTCAATTGCATTTATTTTTCAAAGTTCACTAGAAATCCCTAGAAATGTTTGCAAATCCTACCAATTTATGTGAATTTCACTTGACATCACAGTAAATCGCAGAAATATTTTTTATCTGAAGTTGGATAAAAACGTTGCGAACAATTGAAAACTACAATTATCCAACGTTGGATAATTTTTATCTGGAGAAGGATACAAATTATCCGATATCGGATAATAATGGTAGTGGTCAATTAGTTGAAATATTTAAAAATCCTATAAAATCATTTTAAAAGCCTTGTCATCCCTGGAGGTTCCTCGAAATTTGTTGAAATCCTGTGGAATCCCTTAAAACCTCCTCATATGTTTGGAAATCTTTAAAATGCCGTGAAATTTTTGTGAAATCTGACGGAATTGCTTAAAATCCATGGAAATTCTCTGTAATTCCTTGGAATACCTTTAAATTAATTGAAATGCTACGTTGAATAAATAAATAAATAAATCATTCGTTTGTACGTTCGCGAATAATCATTATTTATTATTAATAACACTATCATTATTATTTGCTATAATGTTTTTTCGTAATACATTTACAAGGTATTGTAAAAGATTGCATGGGATTGCATGAGATTACATAAGATTGCAGAGAGAGAGTGTACACCAGATTGTAGGAGTAATTAATCCCTCTGTTTGAATCAAACAAATTTTTTTTTCAGTGTACAAGGAAAATTTCCTTAATCGCAAGAAAATCAAAAATATCGTTGATACAGCAGTAAAGAATTCTGTAAAGTATTATAAATAGAATATTAAAATGAATATGGTGTAAAATTGGAATTTATATCCTTGGAAAGACTTACGACCCATTTGACATACAAGCTGCTTGACTATTTAAAAAAACCGAGTCTTTATGACATAACAATAAAATACCCAACAATCATGTTTTACGTAATAATGTTACCTAATTAGTACTAGAAAATTACCATAGAGACAACTACATAAAAAAGAAAATCTTGTTACGACGAGTTTTAAGTATGAGATAGTTCAACTTAATGAGCGAAAGAACTGAAACGTTTCATATGCTGTATATTATAATAAAATAGACGTATATAGATATAACAAGCAAGATATTCTATAGTCATTTAGAGCATAGACAACATAATATGAAATGCCAGGAGACTCAAATAAGACACGTTGCTCGAGTTCACGAAGGAGCTATGCTCCGCTGCACCCCATAAGTATAGCCCACTGCTAAGTAGGTACTTGTAGGCGGTCATTTTTTCCCCTCGTATCATTCCCTTCTATAACATTCGCCATCTTTGTTACGAATGTATGATGACGTACGACTATCCAGCCATCTCGAAGAAAAGGATCGTTAAGACGCAAAGATACGAAAATTGCAGGGTCACGGGATGGAGTAAATTAAAGTAACAAGTAATCGTTTTGAGTTTTGACGTCGAACAAAGCATCTACAATTCCCATGTATGATTGTACAATTGGTCATTTTGTATGTCTGCAAAATTGTGGGTGATGTGGATAATGAGCGATTTGCATCTCCGTTCTTAGAATGACAGTCGGAATATATGGTATCTGTTCTTTTTGATTGTTCGTATCTATACACACTGAATAAAAGATTTAATTGAAAATCCAATCATCATATGGATTGTATTTTAAACATTGTCTTATGTATGTGCCTGTTTTTCCACTTTGTGGAAATCTATTTTTGTTCGATTTTAATTTAAATCTTATTAACCGATCCTTATGTGGATATTGACACAGAAAAAACAAAAGGTAAAAAGCGTTTCAGGCGAAAATTCTGGGGGTAATCTCGCCATATAAAAAAAATGAAGATCGGTAAGAGTAAAATGAAAAACTAGTGATCTTTTATTTTAGATTTGCCAATCTTCAGTTTTTTGCATGCCGAGATTACTCCCAACACTTTTACCTCGAACGCTTTTTATGTTTTGTTTTTTCTGTGGATGGGCCCTCTTGGAGAGGTTTACTTAGTGGGTGTGATTGGAGTAAAGAGTATGGATCTTACTATAAGATTATCAGTCAGTTTGCGTATTCTTGTGTTATCTATAAAATATTATGACTTTGTGAATCTCTTCGCCTGGGGTTATTGCGAGGGTTATTGCTAGAGAGATTCATCAGCGACTTGTGTCGGGGCGGTGTTGCGGAACGAATGTGTTTCTTATATATAAGCAACACGGGAATGCTGAATTGATCTTAAATTTATGAAACCTCCTACACTTCCTTTTCGCACTTTTTTTCACTTTCTCACTTTTGTGAGTTAGTGTCGCTTACCCCGAAAAGAATGTCATTTAATGGTATGATAATAACAATAATATGCGAACTGATATTTTTAAAGTTTTGTAGCACGCCTATTGAAAATTCAATGTAAGCTATAACCCTAACATTTGGAAAATATAGTGAGGATCTTTGACAAAAAATCTTCTCCCAAAAAAAATTCATAATGATGCCAATATGTGCGATATTAAAAAGGCGTCATCCATAAAGTACGAAAACCTATTTTTTGTCACTTTTTTGCCTCTCCCCTCCCCCATGTCACAATTCGTAACCAAATAGTTTGCCCCTCCCCCCGTCTATTTTACGTTATTTTTTCAAATATTTTGAGCTATGTCTTCCTAAAGACAATTAGTTACTTACTACGCGAGACAACTGAACTAACAAAAGAAAGAAAATTTAAACAAAATGGAACATGCAACAGAGGAACTATTTCCTCTTCGAAAATTAATACGTATACAAAGCTGAGTCATATATCTCTAATTTTTAATGGATCTTTACGTTTCGGCACTCACAGAGTCCAAAAATCATACAATTTTGTCGGTGTCTTCCTGTCGGTATATCTGGCTATGTATGTATGTATGTATGTATATATATATATAAGAATGTATGTATGTATGTATGTATGTATGTATGTATGTATGTATGTATGAATGCATGCATGCATGTATGCATTTATGTAATGTTTTTATGTATGTATTTTTGTGTGGTTACCTGAATGTCAGTTCGAGTCAGCCTTTAATACAATTTTTTAGGATCATAAAATGAAGGTCAAGTTCGTTAACATAAAATTTAATTTTAATCAACATTTTTACTAGATATCAAATATATTTGGAAACTATCCCATGAAATTATTCGAATAGACCAAAATACATTTTTGTAGATTTTAATATGATTTACAAATTATCTTAATGATATTTTTCAATTGGATACAAATTTAAACGGACCTATATAATTAATAATCAAATAGATAAGCTGCATTGGGATATTTTTAAAACGCAGTGAAATGCTTTTTAATATCTTTTTCAAACCGACTACAAATTTTTGAAAAATTGTCTTAGAACTGAACTTAGAACGAACGGCTAAATATCTCTGTTTAGTAAATTAAAAACATATTTTTTTTTATATTAACATTGTATTTAAAAACATACCTACTTCCTTTATTCCGTTCCATTTTGTCTAAATCGTTTTATTTTTTAAAGAGAACCGTCTGTATAACATAATTATCGAGCGCGAAGCACGAGTGTCGCAATGAGAATGTAATCGTCAAAGCCGCAGGTGCTTTGAGAACCGTCTTTATAAAAAAAATTGAAGAACAAGTTCAATTCTAATTTATAACTGTAGTTCGTCAGCGGTTTAAATCACAGTTTTTGATTCAAGTTACCATATTTATGATATTTAAATAAATGTATTCAAAATGCTCGCATTAAACGTACAAAAACGAGCGCGAAGCGCAAAAGCCTACCCCCGCGCCATAGACTTTATAACCCGTCAATTCAGTTTCTATCTTTTTCAACTAAAAGTTAAACGTAAACTAAAATAACTTCAACATTTTGAGTAACGATTAATAAAATGCCATTCTCTCAAATGAAATCACTTAACTTTATTTTGTGAACAACTTAGAAAATTGGAACGAACACTTTACTAGAAGTTTTAGATATTGCAGTAACAATTGCAATATATTAAATAGGAAGTAACATGTTACTTCCTATTTAATTTAAAGTCATATCTATGAAAGTATGTTATCGAATGTAAGAGTATATTAGATGAATAGTGCAAAGCCCGATAAACTTAAAAAATGTTAAATTAGTAATTTCAAAAATTGTGAAAAAAGTTTTTTTTATGGATATTTTTCTATAGAATGGAACTCAAATGAAACAACGAAAATATATAGGATGTTTTTTCACGAAATCAGGGAAATAATGGGGAAATAAATTCTTTTAAATAAAATTAGTGTAGGCATTATATTGAATTCAATATTGAAACGCTTTAAATTCACAAAATCGCAAGTCGAAATATATATTGCATTTCCAAAAGCATAGTTGAATTTTCAACCAAAAAAGATCAACTTTCTAATAAAAAAGATAAGATTTGTCAAGAAGATTTAGGTTTTCAAACTGAAAAGTTGAATGTTCTACAAAACAGTTTACTTTTAAACCCGAAAAGATAAATATTTATCAAAAGATTTAATTTTAAACCAAGAAAGATAAATTTGTAAACAAGCCGTTGAATTGAAAAAAAGTAATTAATTTTCATCAAAATAATCAAATTTTGAATAAAATACTTGATTTTTTAACGAAAAATTAGAATTTTAAAACGAGAAAGATGAATTGTTTTTGTTTTTTTTCCTGTAGCCTAAAATATTAGTATAGTGTAGGCTTTTTCCGGTTTTCTGATATTTTATTAAAGATAGAGAATGTATAGGGACCAGAAGTACGAATAGAATTTCAGAATAAGATATACGAACGCATAGGTAGGGCAACTTGGGAGATTCTAATACACAATAGAGATATAGAGGGCGTGTGGACTATGCTCAGGGATATCATTGTTAGGATTGCGACTGAAGTGTGTGGTATTGCGGCTAGGGAAAAATGACTGGTGATGCTTGGTGTGATGATGAAATCCACGTAGCCATTAACGAAAAGAAGCAAACATATCTAAGAAAGTTGAATAGTACAGGCAATTAGCGATGACGGGAGAATTAGACTAGAAAATGAATATAGGGGCAAAAACAGAAAAGTAAAAATTCTAGTTGAAGAAAGCAAGGATAAAATCAAAGCAGAAGAAAATGGAAAACTCTTTCGAAGGAAGTAAAAAATTATTTTATTGGCAAGTGCACAAGGACAGCAAGAAAGGAAGTATTAATGCAGAGTTAGTCGATATTAGACATAACAAGGGTGAAATTGTCTAATATAGACAGGATACTAGATGCTCTGAGAGTCTATTTCAAGGAAATAATGGGAAGTGAAGCTATATAGGGCAGCACAACTGCGACATAGAACACGACACGTCAGATAACTCTGTTGAAAGAATCAGTGTCGCTGAGATTATAGATATAGTTAAGAATTCAAAGAATGGCAAAGCTGCTGGTGTAGATGTTATTCACGCTGAATGTATTAAATACGATTGCGAATATATACATCATAGGCTATGCGAGCTGATTAACTTATGTATCGAGATGGGGGAAGTTCCTGATGTCTGAAAAAAGGCGATCATCGTCCCAATACACAAAGGAAAGGAAGATAAAAGCAACTGCAATAATTACAGAGGTATCGAAGCAAAATATATTAAAAAATACTTATGAACAGGGTAATGAAAGTAACAGAAGAAAAGATCTGGGAAGTATAATGTGGATTTATGCCAAGAAGATCATGTGCGGATCAGATAGTTTGATACGGTGGATAGAAGTAAGCACTCGGAAGTTCTCAAAGGGTACGGAATTAATGGATGGCTCCTAAAAGCAATAAAAACAATATATGCAGGCAGCAAAACGAGTGTGAGAGTGAATGGACAACTGAGTAATTGGTTCGATATTAGGCAAGGTGTTAGAGAAGGATGCGTTATGTCCTCTTGGCTGTTTATTATATTCATGGATATGTGTTTTAGAATAGCCCATAGTCGACGAAGAAGGTATATATCTCGGGATCGTGTAGGTGCGTGGGTTAGAGTTTGCAGATGATAAGGTTTTTATGGCAGAGTCAATCGAAGTCTCACATAGAATTTCGGGCAGACTGAATACTAGTATGAAGAACATGTGTCTTAAAATTAACCTTTGTTGTGCACCGGGGGTAGGAGATACCCCAACGTATTTTCAAACGCGTTTTTCTAATATGTACAATGCGAATCGGGACCTGTGCTCCCATTTACATGTAGTCTAGAAATAACATTTCAAGATCCCATACATAGTCTTGCCCGCCCGGCTTAAAGGTCTTCGCACAAGAAAATCCGTTGCAGTGCGCTGGAGACGTCTCACGGACGTGCCGTCCGCGCACGAAAACATAACGCCAACCAATCGCGTGCAACCTGCCGTGCTGCTACGGTCCGAGCGGTGACGCACGCAAGTACGTCGCTACTTACACTAGTTCGCAACGCACTTGAGTAAGTGCAACGGATTTTCTTGTGCGAACACCTTAAGTCTGCTCTGGGCAGTGGTGAGAAGTTGACGTTCGGAAATTGTGGGGTGTGAAATACCCCATGTGCACAGTACGTACACGATATTTTCTCTACGCCCAGAGTTAAAATTGGGGATCGCAGGAATACTGGGCATTGCTAAGGACAAAACGGAGACGCTTGAGATAAAAAATTATGATAGATATTGTCGATGCTCACTTTGCCTATGTAGATTGATATTTGTTCCTAAAATCTTGTAATTTCTTTTATATTTGTATAATAATTTTACATTATTTTGTGTGATAATAACTCAAAAAGCTGCTAATAAAACGATTATTTTGAAAATAGGCCCATATTTCTTATAATAATCAAAACTTTCATTTTTTTCAAAATCGCGTGAATTCATATAGAAAAATAAATATACTTTTTTCAACTCCGCTATAAAATAATATTTTTCGTTGAAAGTGTGGTACTTCAAGAAAATAATCCCGCGAAATTTATTCAAAAATATTAAAAATTGAATTTTTTATGCATTTTTTAGTAAAAAAGTCCATTTTTCGGGTTTTTTTTTCGTTAACATCATTTATAAATTTTTTTATGTTACAAAATAATAATGACATCTATTAGACCTTATCTTGGAAGCTTTGAAAAATAGCCAGCAATTTTGTTTGAGTCAAAATAACGAATTTTACGTCTGTAATAAACGTTTGAAGTAACTGGGGTATGACATACCCCCTGTGCATAATACGTAATTTCAAAGAGGTGTGCACAACAAAGGTTAATGTGAATAAAACAATAATTATGGTATTTGAAGAAAAGTGTGAGAAAATAGCATGCAATATTGCCTTTGACGATGAGAGGATAGAACAAGTTGATAAGTATGTGTATCTTGGTAGTTTACTTACTAATGACGGAAAGATTGATGGAGAGCCATCAAGACATATAAACGAGGGTAGTAAGGTTATCGCCAGGGTAGGAGTTATTGCCAGAAATAAAAATATAACAAATAAAACTAAAATTGCTATATATAATTCTATACTTCTACCCACTGTGCTGTACGGTAGCAAGACCTGGACCTATCAAGAAAAGAATACGAGTAAAATTAACGCGATTGACATGTAATTTCTGCGCAATATGTGCGGTAAGACGCTAATGGACAAAACCAGTAATGAGAGAATCCTCAAAGAATGTGGTGTAGAAGAGAGACTGGTTGACAAATGTGAAAGAAATTCGTTGAGATGGCTTGGGCATGTTGAGAGAATGAAAGACGAACGACTGAAGAAACAAGTATATCGAGGTATAGTAAATGGTAGGGTAGCCAAGGGCAGACCTAGGAAAGAATAGTGAGAATGTGTGAATCAGACCCTGGATGGAAAATATGTGAACAGGCACAGAAACACAAGAGCTTGCATGCGGAAATGCATGAACGTGGAGGAAGCTCAAGAGGTATGTTAAGACAGAAAAGTGTGGCGGCAAATAGTTTATGAGAAATGCATGATGAAGAGTGTCAGTGGAGTGAATTTTGTGGAGTGAATTTCGCCTGAAGCGAAACACTTTGGATACTAATGGGCCCGAGTGGAGAGCTTTACAAGGTGACTTTGTGAAGCTCGTCGCCTGGGGTGATTGCTAGGGAGATTGATAGCGACCTGAGTCGGAGCAGTGTCGCGGAACGAACTTGTTACGTAAATAAACAACACGGGAATTGTAGATTATTCTAAAAATCGATTACCCCCCTCCCCCCACCCTATACCGCTTCGTACAATTCCCTCCCTCACCGAGTGAGCCACGCTTACCCTGAAAGGGATGTAGATTAATGGTATAATAATTAATAATAATAATGTATTTTTTCAAAATTGTAGTCTCTTGCAAAAATGTAATTATTTGACCATACTCGGGGTGATGAAAGTTGTCGTTCCTGGTGGACAATACAAATTCAAACCTTTCTGATTTTCATAATGTAAACCTCGTTGTAAACATAAACTTACTATCTTATGCCTTAATTATCATAAATCAATCAAATATTAGTAGAAATTGACACAAAAAGCTCAGTAAATGGTGATATCGTCAAGATTCCATTCCGCCTGATGCCTGTCAAGCATCCCAATTCCCAACTCATGGAAGCTGGCAATTGGCGCGACTTCAAGCGCTCATTACTAATAGCCGCGGTGCTCGTTGCCAAAATGGCGTATTAAGTGTTTTCCCTGAAAATGTTGACTGAAGAGACTCAGGATAAGGCGGAGGAAAGCGTACTAGACCCGGGAGCAAGGCACCTGTCGTCTCTAAATCTCGCTACTTAAGTCGAGGCTGCGTCACGCTGTTGGAAACAGGGAGCCTGTCCCTGCTGTATCGTGTTTAATTGGCTAGCGTGCGGTTGCCGCACACTATTTATAGTAACGAGTCATTAGTCCATTACTTGCAATAAACAGTCGCACGTACGCCAAGTATGTACAACGTGCGCACACTTTGATCTGATGTCTTGTCTTGTTTTGTTCAAGAAGATTGCCTTATTGCATCGCGATTCGCGGATAAAGACGCGCGTTACTAATCTCATAATCATGAAATCGATCCTTCAGGTCGTGCACCTCCTGCTCCTCGTAAACAAATTTTTTGTTCAGGAATTCTGATCTAATTAACACATTAATTCAAGAGAAATCAAAATGTGTATTGTAATTTATAAAGATACTCAGAAATTTTTTTCTTTGACATTTTTCCCGACATTTTAAGTCCAGGTCAAATCTTATAGGTAGAAAAACGATTCGGAGGGGCATTTTTGAAGCTGGAACTTTCAATACCTGTTTTTCGAAATAAACGCATTTAAAATTGGCGAGCATCATTATCGATCGTTCATATACTCCGTTACGCGTTCTTCTTTTGTTTATATCTTTGTACCCTTTTTCACTTTACGGAAACTATCTTTTCATCTTTATTCAAGCAAAAGAAACACGCGTAACGTAATTTATGAATGATCCCTAAGTGCACGTATTTAATTTTTTGTTTACCAAAAAAAATTACCCACTTTCGGCCACTTCCGGGACATAAGTATAATGTTACAAGATACAGTAGGTATAGATTGAAGTACATATATGATTTCCCATCAAACCCCTAAAATCAGTATACTTTTAACTTTTATTCACAAAAACACGAATATCTTTCAAACTACGATCGACAAAGTGGGCCCTTCCCTTGTGGAAATTAAATAAAGTATTCTTATATATCCAAGAAAATAATTCAAAAGTTTCAACAGTCAGGAAAGATTAGGGTGGTCCAAAAAAATAATTTCTTTGATATTTCAAAATCTCATCCCCTAATTTTGTGTCATTTGGTAGAAAAAAATGCCTAATTTTTTGGTTTTTTAGAGAAAAAAAAACTAACTAGGTTACATTATTTTAATTAAAATCTTATTCAAAATTTTGTTTTTCAATTGTCGTATCAGAAAATGATATTTTGAAAAAATCTTCTTACCAACATGTGTATTTAATTCTTTAAGAATATTTTATGCAACAAACCTATTTTCTATAAAAGTTTCGAATGAATGCACGTTTGAATATTTCAACCATATTTAGGGGTATACATTAGGGTGGTTCAAAAACACTTTTTTTCATCGAGGGAAACAATCCCTCCCATTTGATTCCAAGTCCGAAAAAGAAATTGCCTATTTTTTTTTTTTTGATTTTAACAGGTGCCGGTTTTGGCATACCCAACACACCCCCACGGTGCCTTGAAAACTATCTTTGAACCCATAAATGTAATTTCATTGTAAAATCGACCTTTTGAGCACTTTATTCTCATTTTTTTGTACTAAAAATTATTTCTATTGGCCTAGTGGAATATTTATCAACATTAGTTAATTAATTTTGAATTATTTAAACAAATTCCATTTGTTTATAAAATTCTTTTACAAAAATTTGTCGAACTGGCAGATTATTCTCGTTAAGTGACATACATTTATTTTCAAATGTTTTTCAATGAATTGTTTAAGCAATAAATAATTATTCACTTTCAACAACATTTGATTTGTTTAAAGAATATTTTTTCCACAAAATTGGTACATTTTTCTTTTCTGCTATCAATATTAAACTTTTGATTGTAAGGTAAGATGTAAATATAAGATTAATTAATATACTACCTTGGTTATCAGTTGTAAATAAATAATAATTCATTGTTCAAACAATAGGAAACTATTCGAAAATAAATGTATGCCACTTAACGATTATAAACTGTCAGTTCGAGGAATTTTTGAAAAAAAAATTTTTTTAAACAAATGGAATTTGTTTACATAATTAATAATTAATTCACTAATGTTGATAAATATTACAATAAACAAATAATAGTAATTTTCAATGAAAAGAAAATTTCGAAAAACAATTATATAAATAAATTCCATTTGCTTCAATAATTGAAAATTGATTAACCAATGTTAGTAAGTATTTCACTAGACCAGTAGTAATAATTTTTAGTAAAAAAAGAACGAATTTTCGGAAAAAATATTTAAACAAATGAAATTTGTTTGAATAATTAAAAATTAATTAACTAATACTGATAAATGTTCCACTAGCCCAATATAAATAATTTTTAGTAAAAAAGACGAAAATAAAGTGCTCAAGAGGTCGATTTCATGAAGAATTGACATTCATATGGGAAACTTCAAGTCAACACCGGCACCTGTTAAAATCAAAATTTAAAAAAAAAATTGAATTTTGTTTTTCGGATATAGAATCAAATGGGGGGACCATTGCCCTCTAGCATGAACAAAATTTTTTCCATGCATTTTTTGACCACCCTAGTGTGCATTAAACTCGAAACTACGAACAGTTTCGAGCTACCTGAAAGTTAATAACATTCATGCTTTCATTATCTTAAAAAAAAGTTCAGCAGATTTATTACTAATGGTCTTTTCGGGTTGCTGATAAACAAATTTGAGGTAAAAATTTGGATCCAAGTTTTTGAAAAAGTCAATAAATGACTCTTTCAAGTAGCTCGAAACAGTTTGAATACCCGAAAGTTTCGAATACTCGAAAACTTTCAAGCTTTTCGGTTAGCTCGAGCTCAGCTCAACTCGACAACTAATAAACTCGACTCGACTCGTTCGAAGTTCAACATTAGAGTTTTTTGTACACCCCAAGAACCATTGAATTAATTATTTGAAGGTTCTATACAATTTTATTTAAAATTGGAAGTCGGTAATATAGTAAAAAATGTATGTAAGTTTGAATCGGAGAAAAGTAATTCACTGAATCAAATCACCCAGGTCGGCTGTTTTTTTACATTCTCTTAATGTTCATAATTTCTATAAAACCACAAAATACCAGAAATCATCGAAATTCCACATAAACTCAGTCCTATAAACGAAGTCATTGAGTTAATTCTCTAAGAATTTATTATTATATTATTATTATTATTATTATAGATTAGCAGTTCGAACTCGAAAGTTCATTGCCTCATCTACCCGAGACCGCCACACATCTCTATCTTGTGCATTCTCCATCCAGTTTAAGTAATCATGTCCTAGTTCTTTTAGATCATCCCTTACATTTTTCTCCCATCTGTTTCTCGGTCTGCCTAGGGGTCTCTTACCAGTCGGTCTCCCTCTTAAAACTTGCGCCACTGTTCTTTCATTGCCCATTCTTGCTACATGCCCCGCCCATCTTAATTTACGCGCTTTCATTACTCTATTAATATTTGCTGACCCGTAGAGAGCGTGCAGCTCATTATTATGCAGTTTTCTCCACTCGCCGGTCTCTTCGTCCCTTTTTGGACCATAGATTTTTCTAAGTACTTTATTCTCGAAAACTCTAAACCTATTCTCTTCTCCTTTCGTCAGCGCCCACGTTTCACACCCGTACATGACGACCGGCATTATTATCGTTTTGTAAATTCTTACTTTGATGTTTCTAGATAGCGATCGCGATTTTAGTAGCGTGTTTGCTGCATAATAGCACCTATTGCCAGCGTGTAGCCGCGCATTGATTTCCGTTTTAATCTTATTTTCGCTAGTTATAATAGACCCGAGGTATTTAAACTCGTTAACCCTTTCGAATTTCATATTTCCGGCCATTAGATCCCCGTCTTGATTACTTTGTCCGGACCTGACGACGGTCATATATTTTGTCTTCGATTCGCTAACTTCCAAGCCAATCTCTTTGGCTTTTGCGATCAAGATTTCTGCATTTTTAGCTACCGTTTCTTTATCATCCCCTAGTACGTCGAGATCATCCGCATATCCAAGAATTTGTATTACCCCATTGAGGGTAGCACCGGTCGGATTCGCCTGCACTTGCCTAACCACGTATTCTAAAACTAAGTTAAAAAGGACGCACGAAAGTGCATCGCCCTGTTTCAGGCCATCGCGGATCGAAAACTCTTCAGATAAACTACCGTTTACGCGTATTCTACCCTTACTGCCGCTTAAGCAAATTTCGATAAGTCTAACCAATTTTCTTGGCACACCCAAGGACTCTAGGATCCAGTACATTCGCGCGCGTATAATAGAGTCGTAAGCTTTTTTAAAATCGATAAATAGCTGATGTACTGCTTCTTTAAATTCCCATTTCTTTTCTAACAGTTGTCTAATTGTAAACATTTGATCGCTTGTAGATCGGTTTCGGCGGAATCCACACTGGTAATCCCCAATGATTTCCTCGGCAAAAGGAGTTAGTCTACTTAGGATAACATTAGACAGGATCTTGTAGCACGAAGGCACAAGTGAAATTCCCCGATAGTTGTTACAGTTAGTTTTATCGCCTTTTTTAAAGATGGGAATAATGATAGAGGTATTCCATTCTTCCGGCATGCGTTCTGTTTTCCAAACTGCGCGTATCAATTTACAAATTTGCCTTGTGAGGCAAGGGCCTCCATTTTTTATCAGTTCTGACGGTAGGTCATCGATGCCCGCGGCTTTGTTATTTTTCAACTTCTTGATGGCCATTTCTATTTCTATATCAGTAGGATCGTTAATTAATAGATCAGCAGTGTGGATTTCGCCGAGATTACCTTCAACGGGGGCTTCACGTACATTTAATAGTTTATCGAAATAATCTTTCCATAAATTCAGTCTCTCTGTCGCATCGGCTACTAGATTGCCATTTTCGTCCCTCATTACTTCCGTTCTACTTTGAAAGCCTTTCCTTATAAAATTGATTCCCCTGTACATCTCACGCGGGTTATTTTGTTTATTATGCGCTTCTATTGCTAGTATTTTATTCTTTTCCCACTCCCTTTTCTTGGATCTATAGAGCCTATTTGTACTTTTGCTAATCTCGAGATATTTCTTATGTGTTTGATCGCACTTATTTTGTAAACTACTTAGTCTGGCCTTCCGACGTTTCTCAAACCAGAGTTTGCACTCTTCGTCAAACCATGGTTTGCTTTTGGTTACTTTCTTAAAACCTATCGAAAGTTTCGCGGCTGCCTTTATCGCCTTTTTCGTATTGCTCCACAGGGTTTCCGGGTCCTCCTCGCGATTATTGTTATCGTCTCTCTGTTCTTGGAGAGCGTCGAAACTATTAGAAATCTCAACTTGGTAATTTAATGTTTCTGTTGCTGTTTTGAACTTATCTATATTGAAACGAACTGTTGGCTCTGTGCGGCTTGTTTTCTTACTTAGCGCTAGCCTAGATCTTAGTTTTACTATCACGAGAAAATGGTCTGAATTTAAATCCGCTCCCCTATACGATCTTATATCGAGAATGTTTGTATGACGTCTTCTGTCTATTAGAACGTGATCAATCTGATTGTGAGTTTTACCATCTGGTGATGTCCAGGTGGCCTTATGTATATTTTTATGCTTGAAATATGTGCTTTTGACAACGAGGTTCTTTGAAGCTGCAAAGTTTATTACTCTGGTTCCATTATCATTACTGACGTCATGCAAACTTTCTGATCCTATTGTAGGCCTATACATTGGTTCTTTTCCAATTTTCGCGTTGAAGTCCCCCAATACTATTTTTGCGTCAAACGTTGAGAACTTGTCAAAAACCTGCTCGATTGTTTCATAAAAAAGATCTTTAGTGTCTTCGTCTTTGTCCTCGGTGGGGCAGTGCACATTGATTAATACGTGTTTGCTGAAATTACCCTTTAGTACAATGTATGATAACCGGTCATTAATGAATTGCATGTCGATAAGTGCTTGCGAAATTCGTTTATTAATAAGAAAACCAGTCCCCAGTCTTTGCCCCTTAGCTCCCCCATAGTGAAAAGTATAGTCATCCTTAGAAATTGACGCGAAATCGCCCGACCAGCAGGTTTCTTGAAGTGCTATTAAGTCAGTTTTGTATTCAATTGCTATCTTAATGAGTTCGCTAAGTCGGCCAGTTTTTAGACTACGCGCGTTTAGAGTTCCCACCCTTAGATCTTTAACTGTAGTTTTTTGTTTTTGTAAGTTAGCCATGGTAGTTTCAAGATAATCCGCACGTTAGGATCCTATTCCGATCGTAGGTGAGTCCACTGTCCCAGGAGTGATAACCCCCATACCTCCCTAGGTCTAAGTATGGGAGCTTTCCGACTCTGACAAGGACCATGTTATTACAAAAAAAAACTGAAATTTCAGTATATTCTTAAATTATTATCTCCCGAAATATCCATTCAGGTGGATTATTTCGTGGAAATAGAATTACAATAATAGGATGGAATGTAGTTAACAGGGAATCATATGGTAAGATATACATATAATCGCATACGATACAGTCATGTTAGATTAGTAGAACATATGACCGGATTGACGCAATAGCCCAATGACTGATGATTAATAGGCTCTCCTTTCCTGAAGCTAATTACTAATCTTTAGGAGACTCAGAACGAATGAGAATGAGAAGACATGGCATTAATTTATTTCCACTTTGAAACCTAGCCAAATTTTCGAGCTCTTTGAGCAAATTCAACATTCACGTCCTAAATTAGAAACTGCTTCTTTAATTTCCTCTGTGCTTATGATGATTATAATTTTTATATGCGAAAAAACTTTATCAAGTCTGATTTTTAAATTGGATTTCAGTTTTAGCAGAATTAAAAATATCAGTTTAAAACAAATGCGATAATTCTTTTTTAAACGTTTTGGTCCCTGTTTGGACCCTTATCAGTCAAAAAAAACATTTATTAAGTCTGTAAAAAACATACTAAGAATGTAGACAATATGTATAAACAAAATAAATAATAATAGGCAAAAATAGAAATTTTAAGTAGAAGAAAAGTTGTGTCATAAAAGGAGGCCCCCAATTTTAAATCTATATAACAAGGAATAAATATTGATAACAGTGAAAAAACGGTACCTCAATAGGAAAAGCAAACATTATTTCTGTTTAAAATTAAAAAGTGAAGAATAATTCAGCAAGAGTAAAAATCCCAACAGAAAGTGAGAAAACATGATTTAACAAATAATGATTCAATCAAAAACAATATATTATTATAAATAAATGTTAAGAAAGAACGAATAAAAAAAAATATATACATATATATATAAGGGCGAAAGCCCGTCATTCCATTTGGACGTGAAGACGAGTGACTGAACAAAACTGAAAGAGAATTAAGAAAATTCAAATAAGAAAAAAGAATGTGATGAATGCGTCCATAACGTAAAATAGAACTTTAACGACGTAAAAAATTGTTTTTTCATAATTATTTAAAATTTTGTAAGAGGTTTGTAAAGGTCGAGAAATAAATTATTTTCATATTTAAGATTAACAGTATTGGCTACTTTGTTGATAAAAAAGTTTTCACCTATTTTTCTGCAAGCTCTATCGTTCTCCATTCACAGAATCTTAAAATTCTCAAAATCAAAGTTATGGCCGGTATCAATATAGTGTTTAGTAAAAGCAATATGAGCATCTTTATCAGGATACCTGTGTTGACGACCACGGCCCTCTATAGGTCTCGCCTACAAAAGAAAAGGGACAGACAGCGCAATCGTATTTATAAACAACTCCGAATATTAAATACTACTACTAAATGCTGCTGCAAAATTTTATGTTATAGATGTTAGAAGTCATTATTTTTATATTTATATATTTGCTTCTTTATACGAGAGCCTGAATATGTTAAGGGAAGTTGTACAAACGCAAGTAAAATATTGTTATTAGAAAAAGTTATTGCTGAAAATATGCTTGTATGTCAAGTAAGTTTTAAGAAACAAAATATTAGAAAAGCGAATTCATCCATTGAATATCATTTAATTAACGAAACTCAAATAATACATTTCATTCGCTTCGCCTGGGGGGGGGGGCACAGGTTTTTTTTATTGTTCTCTTGGGAAAACAGGGATGTATCTTCCCAATTTCTTCTTTAATTTCTCAGAGTTGATGTGTCTTTTTTTAAGAGGAAATTTGTATGCACAATACTGACAAGACGATTTGTGCCAAAAATTATTTTTGAACAAAAAGGCTCAAGAATATTATGAATCCAAAATTCAGTTCAAAAAAACATATATTCAAAAAGTTTAATTTATGCAAGATACTTGAATAAAAAGACCTTAAATAGAAACATGTTTCTAAACCAAGGCAACGAAAGGAATGCAAATATTTCTTCGCCGCTAAGCTAATGGAGCTTGGCTCTTTGCACCTCATTCATTGCATCTATCATGCAGTTTTCCGATTACTCGCTTGATTGCTTTCCCGAGCATAGTTATATACCATCTGCCAAAAAGAAGTCACTTTTAAGTACATTGGAGAAACTGACAACCAATTCACTTTGCCCTATTCACTTTGCCCGGACTATAATTTTAGAACAAAAACTGACGCCGAGAGACCTAAACGCATGATAATCAATAACGTTGTTACGATTCAAATTTTAAATCCGACAGTAACGTTAAGAAGTAACATTATTACACCCAGAAAAAAATTTGGTTAGATTAACAAAATTTTGGTTGAACCAACCCCAGAATATTGTCATTACATAGGCAACAAAATATTTGGTTGACCCAAGAAAATTTGTTGGCTAGCAAAATTTGGTTGAGTATACTATATCTTTTGATTGACCCTAACAAGTATTTTGGTTGATCCAAGTAAAACTAGTAATTTCCTTTTGTTCAAACTTAAGTGCACTATCCCTAAAAACGAGTCAAATGACGCCACTTATTATCACTTGAGCAAAACAGCACCACAGAAAAAACTGAGGGATCAGTGATGTTGCGGCTCAAGTAAAACTTGGGATCATTTAGAACTTAGGCTCTAAAGGAACTCTTATTGAGGGTTCCTTTTTAGTTCTTTCATATCCGATAGATGGCCATCGGCGGGTGCCGACGTTTTCAACTGCGCATGTGTCGAGAAGCGCGGGCCTTTTTGAAATCAATAAATAATATGAATAGTCATACAGATAAATATTAACAAACGTTTTTTATTCTTTTTAAAAAAAAATTAAATTGAATTATAGAAATACCTCTCTTCTTGGAAAAATGTAATATTAACCTAATATTGCAAGTGTATATTATATCATTTTAAATAGTCCCGCGCTTCTTGTGCATGCGCAGTGGAAAACATAGGATTTTCAACATAACCTTAAAAACTGTCACATTTCATCTGCGATATCTTCCTTTCAAGAATTTTTAATGTCTATGATTTTAGTTTCTTCATTAAATTTTTCCCAGTGCAATATTGATTAATTCGAATTAGAAAGCAAAATGTGCATCATTAACTTGTAAAATCTTTTAAGTGAGTCAAGGCAGAAGTGACAAAAAGGCTCTATTAGAACCATTTGAATCCATACTTTGAGTTCATTTAGAAACCATTTATCATTTTGGATTCCTTTTCAGCAAGAGAGGTTCCTTTTTGTTGCAGCTCCTTTGGAACCAAAAATTGGTTTTAATAGAAACCCCAGTTTTTTCTGTGATTATATGCTTAGCCTGGGCTATTCACTTTGCTTCCTATTAATAAAAGGAAGCTAAGTTTGAAGTTTTTTGCTTACGAAATCATAATTTGAAATCTCAAGCCCTGTCCTATCATCAGGAGATCTATCGAAACGACCCCCAATTTTTAAGACGTGTTCTACATTACCGATGGGAGGTATGTTAAAGGAGAAAATTGAGTTCACAACCTGATTGTAGACGTTGCCAAATGCTCATAACAAATGGCACATTGCAAAGTGCACAAGATGTAGATAATTTAATAAGTAGGGAAGTTTACATAGCAATGAGCTTTACCAAGAAACCAAGAGCGAATCCAATGTCGCACGACGATTTCGCAGCGTACGACTGCACGGGCCATAGGCAAAGTCGGTATCTTCAGAGAGGCGCAAACTGCGGCTAATGTTGTTTTAATTAAGTAGGCGGTTAGTGGAAAGAATATAAGCTTCGTGATCTTTCTTTTCACTCGTCTTGTCTATTTCCAGAGGTGCTGTACACACATGACACGTGTCTCTCGTATGCTCAGACGCGATGGACGATTTCGCCTGACTAATCGCTCTCTTCCAGTCCCTCCCGCGTGTGGTAGACAGAGAAGGAAATAAATAGATAAAAAGGAAAGAACGAAAAATAATGAGAGTAAAAGAGAAGTAATGAGAGCAAAAGCGAGAGAGGACAGATTCTGCAGACATCCTCATGATCTCTTTCTTCGAAGCCTGTCGACCCCTCCTCAAAAAGAGCTTTTCGAATGCAGTTAACTATGTACTGGCAACGACACAGTAACACTGTTGTTCATTGTCAAGCTGACGTTTGCAGAAGATGTTCACGCGCAACAGGATATTCTCGTCATCTGCTGAAACAAGTTGGATGCTAATTGCAGGAGGTGTGTGGAAAAGGGGTCTTTGAGGTCGCAGCTAAATACATTTAGTAGTTGGGACAGCATAATAATGCAAAGTCAGAAAAGGGGAGAGACTTCTTGAAAACCCATTATGAAGAAGAAGAACCTAAATGTGTTCTTGCTTTTTTTCATGAAAAAGTCGACAATGTAGATTATACTCAGAAAATATGCATGTCCGTGTCGAGACTTTTAGAGATGAAACTCATAAGCATCATAATGATCATGAAATTGTTTCCGAAATAAACATAAACATTGAGTAACAAAGTTGATGGTGAAGTAATAATATGTGGATTACTAATCATAAAAATGGTGTCTTTAATGTAAGAACTGCAAAATGTCAGTCATATTTTTGGAATATTTGACCGAGCGTCGGCGGTCATCATCAGAAAGTAATAATGGGAAGGTACCAACCCTGCGTAACAAAGGTACGAAAATATAAAGATATAAACGGATGACGCATTTCTTTAGTAAGCAAATATAAAACAGATTAAGATTCAAACTATATAAAATAAAACATATTGAGATGAAAAAAGTTACATAAAGTTGTATAATTAGACAGATTGTTATTAATATTAGTGTAGTGTAAGAATGACCTTATATTAATTTTGGAGTGACATAACAATTTTCTTAACATTAGATGTACATTTTTCTGTGGAGAGTGTGTGGATATTTATTAAAATTACCTAAAATTTTTAATTCCTTGTTTAAAAACATCAATACTTTGACTCCGTCTGCAGGAAGGACATAAATAAATAATATTCCAGATTTTGACACATGGATGTTTTTACGTGTGTGTCCATGTCGTCCCGCAGTCGAAGTGAAGGCAGGACACAGTACATGTAAGATATAAAATATGTCAAGCCATATTTTAATACTAGTATATATAGCGAATTAGTGATATATAAATTTCTATATGCTTAGTATAGAGCGCGCCAAATACGTATTTTCTATCTGCCGCCGCGGGTTGCGTAGTTTCTTTTAGGACCCATCGAAATGTCCTATATATCCACTAATATTAATAAGAATCGGTCTAATTATACAACTTTATATAACTTGTTTTATCTCAATATGTTTTATTTTATATATTTTCTATCCTAATCTGTTTTATCTTTGCTTACTACACAAATGCGTTATTTATTTATCTCTAATAACGGTTAATTAATTTACATCTTTGATTTTCTCACCTTCGTTACACAAGTTTTTTACCTTCTCATTATTACTTTCTGATGATGAGCGCCGACGCTTGGTCGAAACGTAAAAAATATTACTGTGGGATTTCGCAGTTCTTACATTAAAGGCACAATTTTCATGACCAATAATCCACATGTTATTACTTCACCATCAACATTTAACGATACCCTGGTCAACAACTTAACATCTTCTTGAAATTGAGTCACAAAGTTACATTTTGTTTCAAATAAACAGCGGATTTTGTTGCTATATCAGCACTGACCAATTCCCAAAGGTAACTCTATCAGGGTTGATATAGGTCAGGGAATTCCAGAAAGTTAGGGAATGTCGGCAAAAAGCTGACAGAGTCAGGGAACTTTCGATAAACTGAAGTGAAAGTTCATTTTATTATTTATTTGAAAATTACAAAATGTTGTTAAAAAGTCATTCTTTTTAGTTGAAAATTCGTCTTTTTGGGTTGAAAATTCATCTTTTTTGGTAGAAATTGCATCTTTTTGTTTAAAAATCAAAACTGTTTGGTTGAAAATCAATTTTTCTTGCTTGATGATTCAACTATTTTGTCAAAAATTCGTCTTTTTTGATTGAATTCAACTGTTTTTTGGTTTAAAATGGAAATATTATTTGGTTAAAATATCGACTGTTATATTTTTTGTTGAGAATTCATCTTGTATTTAAAAGTTCAACTACTTAGTCGAAAGTGCAACTACGTTGTTAAAAGTTCATTTTTTTCTACCTCATAGAGCTTTATAATTGTAACAATTTCGAAATTTTGTGAAAGCATTTAATTAAACGTTCCTCAATTTAAAAATGTCTAATGCAATATTCTAAACAATTGCCCCGATACGTGTGCGTGCGCGCACGCGTGTGTGTATGTGTGGTTGTGCGGATGAGAGTGTGTGTGCGGATGTCACACTTTTTTGTGAACGCGATAACTTGAAGACGGTTGCTGATAAATTGATGAAATTTAAAGGACTATTTACACCACTAATAACTTGAAACTGACCAAAGGATTTCTATAAATATTTATTATATTTTTCAGCGCATTATATTATTTTAAAAATCTGTTTTTTATAGTAAAACTTTTTTAATTTACATATAATTCGAAGTTATACTATAATATAAATGATTCTTAGCCTTGAGACGAATCGATTGACCTATAATATGAATACATTTGATTAAAGAGTAAGGAAGTTATGTTCATTTATATTATGTGAAATATCGATTTTTATAGTAACAATTTTCTCATTCACATAATTTATAGTTGATGCAAGAATAGAAATGATTCATTGATTCGAGGCGAATCGATCGGCCTATAATGTGAATACATCTTATTGAAGAGTAAGGAAACTATGGTCATTTATATTATTTAAACAATCGGTTTTTTTTAGTTAAACTTTATTAATAACATGATTCGAAATTGATGAAAGAATGGAAAATATTGCTTTATACGAGTCAAATCTATTGACCTATAATATTAATACATTGTCTTGTATAGAGTACGGAAGTTATGGATATTTATATAATTCGAAAAATCTGTTTTAAACAGAGAAACTTTTTTCATTGACATAATTTAAAGTTCATACAAGAATAGAAAAGACTCCTTGATTCAAAACGTTTTGATTTACCCATTTGTATTTTGTTATTTTGTCTTCATGTATGAAGTAGCAAACATTGCCTCTTTGATATCCACAGAAACTAACCTTCAATACATAGAATATAGATGGCTGTCCTATAGTTAAAAATTATTAAATATGTGAACCTAAAACATCTATGTGTTAAGGGTAAACATCTAGTTTTCTCCGTGTGGGATGTTTTAGCTACCCTTTCTATAAAACCAAAGAATAATTAATACGATTCTTACGATCTGTCTTGAAAATCGTGACTAGTATGTATACCATTAAGCCATTTCCCTTTCAGGGTAGGCGTGACACTACCCGATTCGGGTAGTGTTTCTAGGTGGATAGTTTTCTTGTAGTTATAAATAACTACAAATTTGGGCTAACCACACCCATAATATGCCAACAGCACACAGTATTCTCGAACGGTCACCCATCCAAGTACTAACCGCGCCCAACGCTGCTTAACTTCAGTGATCTGACGAGAACTGGTTTTTTCAGCGTGGCATGGCCGTAATAAGTAATAAGAGAAATTTAATAACAAAAAGGTATATCGTCATACGAGCAGCTGCACAAGTAAATAAGAGGCGGAAATTAGACAATGACTATGTACAACCTGTAAATCAACCCACGTAACCCGCGCTCTTCTAATTCAAGTTAAACTTGCACGTTCTCATTTTGTAGGGAAAATGAAGGCATTTTTTTCCTTATTTCTAATTATTGAATGAAGCGTTTCGTCGGAAGCCGTGCTAAGATTCCTACACCTGCTTTCTTCTCTACTTACATTTCCGCCGTCCTCTTCGGCGAAGTAATTTGGTTGAACCTCATATGTTAATCAACGTCGCAGTTGCAATCGCACCAGGAACTCATCTGCTTATTCTACAAGTCTGCATAACAGTTTCTACTAGGCACGACAAGGCAATTTCGTCGCGCCTTGCCTCTCCTTTTCTTCTCTTTTCTCTATACCATTGCCGCCTTTTACTTTTATCAACGCCGCGATCGCCTCGTTCGTAATCGTTTTAATCGCACCCCTGCGATGCCATAGACAGGTCGTTATACGACTATTATGCCACACGTGCGCTATCCTCTTTTAAAAATAAGTGCAAAAATTCATCAAAAATTCTGGATGACGAAGGATCAATGAGAGATACAATGAAGGTGGTTTTATGTAAAGTGGTTTGCACACTAAGATACCGTCCATAAAATACGTCACCAATTTGAGGGGGTGGGGGCGCCAAAAACTACGGTTGGTAACAAGGGTTCAGTGGAAGTAACGTTACGAACTTTTTTGTCCAAAACTTAAACTATTTTGTTGAAAATTCATCCTTTTGGTTTGAAAATTCATCTTCCATGGTAGAGAAGTCATCTTTCTTCGTTCAAAATGAACTTTTTTGTAGAGAAGTCAACTGTTTTCAAAAAAAATCGCATTTATAGCTTGAAAATTTAACTATTTGTTTAAATGTTCAACTATCTTGTTGAAAAGATGAACTTATGGTTTTGGTTAGATATTAATTTTTTGTCAAAAATTCGTCTTTTTGGGTTGAAAATTCAACTATATTGTTGAAAATGCAATATATTGCGACTTGAAGTCTTAGGAATTTAAAGCATTTTAAAAACAGTTATTCTTTTTTTTGTGGTTTATTTTGAACTAATCTATTTAGATTATTACATTTTCCAAATAGTTAAAGAAACAATGCAACAAATGTATACATTTCTAACATTGCTAATAATTAAAACATTCTTTGTACACAACATTTTTAATAAATATATTTCTTTCAAGAGATTGAAGTAAAAGTTATATGGCCTCAATTAAAAGAACTCTTAAAATATTCATAAGCATACTCTGTGGATTGGAACGAATCACGTGTTTAGTGTCTTTATTTTTAGAAAATTCTAAAAGTACAAGGTTTGATTAAGAAAATCTTATGCTAGTTAAAACTCACATTATTATTATTATTATTTGTTAATATACCATTAAGCCATTTCCCTTTCGGGGTAGGCGTGACTCGCTCGGTGAGGAAAGGAGTAGTGTGAGGTTGGAGGTATAGATTTTGTAGACTGATCTAAAATTCTCGTGTTATTTATTTAAATGACACGTTCGTTCTACAGCACTGCTCCGACCCAGGTTGCTGACCAATCTCTCTAGCAATCGCCCCAAGTGAAGAGCCTCACAAAATTGTTATGTATGGTTCCCCACTTGGGCCCATTAGTATCCGAGGTCTTTTGTTTCAGGCGTCATTCATTCTACTGTCACTCTGTTTATAAACTATCTGTCGCCACAGTTTTCTGGCCTGGCATCCTTCTCTAGCTTCCTTCACGTCCATGCACTGTTTCGTGCAAGCTCTCGTGTTTCTATGGCTTATTATGTCTCTTTGGATAAAGTCTCATTCACAGATTCTTTCGATGATCTACCTCTGGGAATTCTGCATCCACTTTACCTTTATACACTTATTTGGTCAGTCGTTCATCTTTCATTCTTTCAACATGTCCGAACAATCTTGACTGATTTCTTTCCCATATCTCAACTAGTGTCTCTCCTGTACCACATTCTTTGACGATTATCGCGCTTCGGACTTTGTCCATCAATGTTTTCCCGCATATTGTGCGCAGAGATTTCATGCCAGTCGCGTTAATTTTACTCTTGTCCTTTTCTGGACAGGTCCATGTCTCGCTACCGTATAGTACATTCGGTATAATTATAGAATTATGTATAACCATTTTAGCTTTTTTTGATATGTTTTTACTTCTGAGAATGTACCCTGCTCCACCGATAACCTTCTTACCTCGTTTAGGCGTCTATGTAACTCCCCATCTATTTTTCCGTCGCAAGTGAATAGGCTACCCAGATATACGTGCTCATAAACTTGTTCTAATCTCTCATCATTTAGAACAATGTTGCAAATTGTTTTTCACTTTTTCCTTCGAACGCCATGATTTTTGTTTTATTTACGTTAATTTTGAGGCCCAGTTTCTTCACGCTTGTATTAAGTTTATTCAACATTCTTTGCAAGTCCTCGATTGATCCTGCTATAACAATCTTGTCATTCGCGAAAGCTAACCCACGTACCCTCACTGTTTCGAGATCTACACATTCTTCGTCGAAGAGGGCCATTCTTAGACACTTATCCATAAATATGATAAATAGCCATGAGGACATAACGCATCCTTGTTTCACGCCTTGGCATAATATCGAAACAGTCACTCAGTTTCCCATTAACCCTTACACTCGCTTTACTACCTGTATATATTGTTTTTATTGCTTGTAGGAGCCATCCCTTGACTCCGTACTCTTTAAGGACTTCCCAAAATTTACTTCTATTTACCTTGTCAAATGCTTTTTCTAGGTCAACAAATGCACAGAAAGCTTTCTTTCCTACTCTCAAACTTTTTTCTGTGATTTGTCTCAAGCTAAATATTTAATCTGTACATGATCTTCCTAGCATTAGTCCACTTTAGACTTCCCATGTCTTTTCTTCTATTATTTTCATTACCCTACGAATAAGTATTTTTGAGTATATTTTACTTACGGTACTTAATAAGCTGATACCTCTGTAAATGTTGCAGTGGCTTTTATCTCCCTTTCTTTTGTTTATTGGTACGATAATTCCTTTTCTCCCATCGCATGGGACTTCCCCCATCTCAATACATAAATTTATCAATTCGCACAACCTTTGACGTATGTACCACCGTATTTAAGCATTTCAGCGCTAATACTGTCTACACCAGCAGCCTTGACGTTTTTTAAGTTCTTAATTATATCTCTAACCTCAGTGACACAGACTTTTTCAATTGGGTTTTCTAATGCATTATGTTCTATGTCGCAGTTCTGTTGCCCTATAGCTTCACCTTCTAATAATTCTTTAAAAGAGTCTTTTAAAGAGTCTACTTTCCCGTCTGTATCTTATAGCATTTCACCTTTGCTGTTTCCCATGCTGACATACTCTGAACTTTTACTTTCCTTCATCTCTTTAAATAATAGTTTCATGGTTCCTTCAAAGTCGTTTTGTATTTTCTTCTCTTCTTCTGTTCTGATTTTATCTTTACTTTCCTTGACTAGTCGTTCAACTTTCCTCTTTTTGTGTCTGTAATCATTTTCAAGTCTATTTCGCTCCTCATCGCTAAGACCTGTGATGTTCAACGTTTTCTTGTACGCTTCATTCTTTTCTTGTCGGGCTGCCTCAATTTCATTATTCCACCATGCATTACCAGATTTTCTTCCTACAACCGCCGTACCACACACTTCGGTCGCAGTTTTAACAATGATATCCCGTAACGTAGTCCAAGCGCCATCTATATCTTTATTACTTCTAAGCTCCTCCCAAGTTGCCTTATCTATGTGCTCGTTATCGTATTCTGAAAATCTATTCGCACTTCCGGTTTCTTTGAATTTTCAATCTTGATTCGCGTTTTTTTTTGTTCTCTTTCTTCTCATCCTCGCTCTAAGTTTATTTTGGACACTAGGAGGTAATGATCAGTATTGCATTCGGAACCCCTCATGACTCTTGTATCTTTCACTAGTTCTCTTAGTCTTTCATGTGCAATAACGAAGTCAATTATACTGCTGTTATTTCCTTTACACCAGGTGTACATGTGGATCAGTTTATGTCGAAAACAAGTATTCGTAATAAATGGGCCCTTTCCTAAGCATTAGCTAACGAATTTTTCCCCGTTATAATTTTTTCTTGTTGGATCCCCAAACTTACCTAGCACCCTTTCTTTATCTGTATCCTGACGTTGAACGGCAACCCATCCGTTCATATCTCCTAGCAGAAATATTCTTTCACCTTGATCGCAAATACTTATATACCCGCAAATAAAAAGCAGAGATATTTTGTACAAAATGTTACTTTGTCCAATTTTGTATTCTTTAGTGAAAAATTGATGAACGTATAAAAATAATTTTCTATAACAATAATAAAAGAAAACAATTTTTACACACACACAAATTATAATTAAGTAATAATTAATTATAATTATAATTAAAACATATTTAAGAATTTGGGGAGATTCGGGTAGTACCGGACACTTAAGCTTTTTTGGTAATAATTTAGCTGATAGTGATCAAAATAATAATATAGAAGGTTAGTTATAATGGCAGGGCTTCTAGCAACAATTTGCAATTAGATGTGTAAGAAACAAACTTGCTGTAAAAGAGAAAAAGGCAATTGAAATGAGGCCAAAAATAGGTTAGGAAAAAATACCCTCGGGCAGCCCCGGATTCCGAGATTTTCGTAATATTAATTTTAATTTTATTAAAAACATTACTTTAAAACTACAAGAACCCTTAAACAGAACACAAATACTCGTCGAAAGTGAGAAAATCAGTACAGATGTAGGTTATTACAGTCTTAATTCATTTAGGTTATTAGTGTCTATTTATCATTTAAAAAACCCGCCTCGAAATGTCCGGGGCTACCCGACTGTGACACTTTTCAGTAAAACTGCTATAAATAAGAAAATACGAGAAATAATTAAACAAAAATTGCAGGTCACAGAGTTCAAAAGTGATATTATGTATCCCAATAAAAATCAACCTAATATTTTTTTTACTTCTGCAAATATTTGATCATAAACATAGTTTATATTTCACAAAATGCATTTGTTTTCTAGAGACGAAATATTTAGACCGGATTATTTTTTAAGCTAATGAGAGATATGAGTCCATATTTTCAAAATTACACTTCAAGACAATTCTGAAAAATGAAAATGATGATTTATCTCCGGAGATAGTACAGTTTCTTGAAAGTCATGAGTGTCCGGGGCTATCCGACTCTCCCCGAAATATTGTAAAAGATTAACACTCTGTGTATAAATGTAGACATTATAATCCAATATTTTTTTCACAGTCTTTTTCCTTTTGTTATTTATTTGTCTCTAATGAGCCGAATATAAGGAAGTTTGGAAATCTAATTTTTGAATTGTGAATTTTTTGCATCCTATGTTTGCATACAGTTATTCTTGATTCATTACTGAAGCTTATAGCTTACTACGCGATCGGTCGGTCGGTCGTCGTCACGTATAGCACATTGACAACCGAACTCACTAGGAACGCCAAAAAAATGTAAAATAAACGTGAAATCCGTGTTTAGTCAACGGCTACATAACTTTCGATGGGGGAGGGGGCGTAAGGCAAAACTCCGGTCGTGAACGAGGGTTGACGGGGGGGTGCAAAACAGCTCAAAATTGATGAAAGAGAAAACTTACGTCGAAAAGAATCGTTTTTTCTAGACTAAAAATAAAATTTTTTCTTGATAATTGATACAAGGGTTTGGATGGATAATAAATTTACTAAGGTTTCATTTATAATATTTTATCTCCAATCTCATGGTTAGAAAAAATGGTTTCGTCAAATGAATAAACCTTTTATGCGAAAAGTATTTAATAAATGAAAAATCCGTGGACGGGTAATTTGGCGCATAAATTTAATCGCATGCGATTTTGTAAAAAACTGGAAAAACGGTGCAAATTGCATGTCAAGTTATGTACAGGTTTGAGTTGTTTATTACCGAACATTTTTCCATTATTTATACAGTGATTGACCACGAGAACATAGTGCTTAGCATAGGCCAATGATTTAATTATTGGCGTCTGAAATGTGGTGAGTCATTGGCCACGGTGGTCTTTAAATTGCCTATTGATTGACCTGGATTAAAAATTTTGTTTTGACATTATTTCCGTTCATTATTTATAACACAAAGTAAAAAAATATTATTTACATATTCTTTAAAAAGTTAAAATAATTCAAAATGTGTATCTGCAATGATATTAATCATTTGCCTTTCAGATATAGTGCCAATCATTATGTTTTCGCTTTATTCACGGTAACAATGATTGGTCAGTTATTTATCCATATGTGGACATAATTTAAAGGCCAGAATACTACTCTCGCGCGTTTTGAATCACCAAATTCAATGAAAAACCAAGACTTTCTTGTAAAAGCTATCGCAACTAGTATAAGAAAGATCATTTTTTACAAGAGTAGAAGGTAGTATAAATTATCAAGATGGTAATGAAGTACCGATTAATATATATCATAAAAAAATTATTCTCAATAAGAAATATTATTTGATTCAAACAAAGGTTTATTTGTTTTAAAACCAAAAGTTTTTTCTGAACCAGGTACACGCAAATTGTCGAATACCATATGGCATAGGCAGAATGTTCGATTATTAGCAATTTGTTTTTCCCAAAACATCAACCGCAAAGACAAAAAAGTCTTTATAGCCATTCTTAAAAGGCATTATAGGCGGACTTTCGTACTATTTCTAAAAAATAGATGCATTTTCCAATCATGTTTATTATTTGAGAATTTAAAAAATGCACCTCTATGCAAAATTTTAACATTGATGTTTTTTACGCAGAATAAAGACTATACTAAAAATCATATTATAATGAATTCGTTCATTTCGAGACTTACCTGGGCCCTAGTCTATAAGTAACTATTTAAATTTGAAACATTCCTAACATGTTAGGACCAAAGTCAAGGTTATGACATGTTTGGGAATTTTGAAGTATCCTACTGAAGATTGTGCATCTAAATTATATATAAATAAAATTATAAAAACTATATTTTCAGTTGAAAAAAGTTTGGTTTCGGCTTTTGAACATTTTCTATTAGTTTTATAAGTATTAAGGGTGTGAAAGAGTTACTTTTGGGTAAGTTAAATCATTTTTTCTCCTCAAATAAAAATACTTATCAATGCAATATTTTTTTAGTCTCGCAGATTCAATTTTTTTTTAAATATTGAAGTACTGATATTTGAGCTGAAAGTTAGACTTTAGTTTCACAGTTATTTTATATTATACACTTTCTAGAATTATTGTCTCAATCATAAGGTGAAATATTCTCTGGTTATTATTATCATAAATAGTTATTCAGCTAACAATGTTGCAACATTGTTAGCTAAAAAAACTGGTATCAGTTTGAGTCGGATATTGGTCCCAAAATTGAGACGCAGCATTTTATTATCAAAAAGAACTTAAATTGAGTTTTCAAACAAAAGAAAATTAAATTAAGTTTTCCCGACAACAGCTGAAGTAAGACCTGAAAAAAAGAAGACGCAGCGAAATTAAGCCTAACTTTTTTTTTTGTTATCGTAATATTCGCGATACACTTTTTAATTTAAAGAAAGGTTTATCACAAAATCTTTATTTCTAAATAATAAACAAACTACTATAAGAATTATTCCCTAATAAATAATTATTGTATGTAGTACAAAGAATGCCAGTAAAAATAAACAAACACTATAGATTTACCAAGGGGAGATTATAATTAAATTTGAATAAATAAAAAATGTAATGTTTACTTCTGTCGGTATTGTAGGTGGCTTAAAATAAAGTACAGTTACCTTATGAGGGTATAGTCTCTAGTGAAAGGGACTGCGCGCGTTTCCATGGTTTCCATTAGTGGATAAGAGAGACCAGCGAATGAAGCAGCACTTGTTACCAACTGGCGGTAGAAAACTCTCATACCATCTGCAAATCATACTTGCATTTCATTATTAATCTTTTATAAAAAGGAACAACATTTTTTAATTTTTTTGCATTACAGAATGTAACTTTTGTTTCGTGTAATTATAAAGAAGGGAATAAGTATTTTCAAGTATAAAGTTAAATTAGTTAAAAGCATGTATTAAGTTAACAAGTTTAAGGCCTTAGACTATAGATGGCAGACCTACCACAAAAATCGTAATTTTTCAAACCGCTTACACTTCTTTTTACTGAAGTATCGTTTTAGAAGACACTGAAAATGTTTCTAAAATATTTTGGCTGTGACTTGAAGTATGGTTCGGTATACTAATAGATATCATCCATTTTTTTAGCCTCATAAATCTCAACAAATAATCTGTCAATAATAAATACATTTATTTGAATAAGACTAAACGTTAAATAAGTTTAAAAATATTATATTAAAAAGTGAGAAATTAATGTTGATCGATATTCTTGCCAAACTCAAGAACGTGATAATTTTATTGTTCCGCAACCTTCTAAGAAGTAGTTACGCTATTGAAATTGGATGGCAATTTTTCAAGTGAGATTTTAACGAGAAATAACTGAGAAATGCAATATCCTTTACTAGCCAACTTCTTATCAAAATACTTAAATAAATTGATCGATTCTGGAAATAACGGATACATAAACTTCATACCTTCATAAACTTTAAACGGTTTTATCTATCGCTAAAAAGTATTCGCAACGAATCGTCAAACACACTATTTAATAGTGAGCCTAGCTGCACGCTATTAAAATTCCGTCTTATCTTCTATACGTTTATGACTTGTATATTTTATGTCATTCAATATGATTTCTATTTTTGATATTAAAATCATCCTTCAAGAGACAAAAATTTCTCTTCTTGGATTATTATTTGTCGAATATCATTTTTTCTATTTCTATTGAATATACTTTATGATAAATTCGACCGGATTGCTGATTTTGAGAACTATAATATATAATATATTTATATTACCCACTAAATTATAATGGCGACCGAATACAAAATTTCCTTATCACATGATAAATTAGAAATTCCTGCATTTGTCGTGATTGGGTCTCTCCTCGTTCCGCATAAAAATCGATTTCTCCACGCAGTCAGAGAAATCGTTTTTTATGAGATTCGAACACGCAGGAGCAGTTGCTTTTTCCTTAAGTAGCAGGCATCGTTCAAAACGATCTTCAAAAGTCATAGCAAGATATGATAGTCACCTTTTCAACGAGTTTTCTTTTTTTTTCGGAATTACAAAAACAGAGAATCCGTTTCATTAATCTGGTTTTCAATTAACGGTAAGTGGCAAGATAAAAATATTAAATGACTCTTATTACTCAACCGATAGACTTGGGATAAGCTGAACGAGTTGGCCGCAATCGCAATGTTTAACGTTCTAGGGTGTAATAAGAATAAGAACATATCAACTTTGAGAAATTATATATTGATTAATATCGATTTGATGCATTCAACTATATCTAAAACGTGAAACTGTCAGGGAAATTTACTATGTAAAATGATTCTGGGCAAATAATTTATTTTCCAATTCAGAAGATAGGATTATATTCATAGTATTGAGTTATTTGAATTATTGAATAAAGGTGAAAGTTTTATTTTCAAAAGCATTGAGAGGGACATTTATCTGAGAAAAGATTTATAATGCTGTTATTTTGGTGAATATAAAATTAATATATTTACATTTTTTAATATAGAGCAATTCCATGACAAATCATCTGAAGAATTTCATCTTTTGTTAGTAATTTTGACTAAAATTCTAGTATCCGTTTTCTTAGGTGTTGAGAAAAAAAAATCTGAAATAATTTTCGAAGACTTCAATAAACTTACGAGATATTCAAAATTGAAAATTTTGGTACTTTTTTTGAACTTTTATAACTTTGATGATTTTAACGATGTATTTTTGAACTATTTATAATAAAACGCAGTTGTGGAGAATTCTTTTTTGAAAAAAAATTCAAAAACTTTTTACATTTTTTAAAAACAAATTTTTAAACTGAATTTTTGAAAAAAAAATCCATTTTTGTTTTAGCTTTTGTGAAATAACTAAAAACGTATACCAAAAAGATGCACATGATGTGAAAAACCATGTAAAAAATAGAAGAATAATGCACTCGCATTTTTAGAGGACATCGTAAGCTATCTATAAAAAAAAAGTTTTCATTAAAGATGGATTTTCTTCTCAAAAAATCAGTGTAAAACATTGTTTTTGAAAAATCCAAAAAGTTTTTGAATTAAAAAAAAAAGATCTCTTTAAAACTCCGTGTTATTATGAACAATTTAGAGAAAAATACATCGTAATATCATTAAAATAATCAAAGTTATGAAAGTTAAAACTAGCTGTGAATTCGATCTCGAGTGTTTCCGCACTTTGTTTATATTTATAATTATATAGTGCTCATTTCACGAGCACTTTGCTTCCCGTTAGCAAATGTATTTGCTTCCTCATAGAGGAAGCATTTGTTATTTTTTTGAATAATGGACAATCGAAAGTCTTCATTTGGGTCAATATTTAAAAATATAAATGTACAAAAAATACAAAATTACAAAATAATACAAAAAAAAACTTTAAACACAAAGACAAATCAGACAAATCAAATTTTTATTCGAAATGTTAATTTTTCGAGCTGGAAAAGGGAAGGGAAAATTTGTGTCTAACCCTATCACTATCCCAGCTTTATGATTTCTTTGCAAAAATTGTCAGAATTATTGTATTGCAAAATTTATGATCAAGAAGTCTTTTCTATTCATGCGTCAACTTTAAATTATGTCGATGAAAAAATTTTGTCTGTTTGAAACAGATGTTTCAAATATTATAAATGAGCATAACTTCCTTAATCTTCAATAAAGTGTTACTAATATTATAGGTATGAATAGATTTGCCTCGAATCAATGAATCTTTTCCGTTCTTGCATACATTTTGAATTATGTTAGTGAAAAAAGTTTTGCTATAAAAAACCGTGTTTTCAAATATTCTGCATTACCATAGCTTTCTTACTCTTCAATAAAATGTCTCAATATTATAGGTCAATCGATTCGTCTCGAATCAACACATCTTTTCTTTTCTCGCATCAACTTTAAATTATGAGAATGAGTACATTTTTCCTATAAAAATCGATTTTAAATATAATATAAATGACGATGACTTCCTTACTATTCAATAAAATCTATTAATATTATAGGTCAATCGATTCGTCTCAAACCAAGGAATCTTTTATATTCTTGCATTAACTTTGAATTATGTTACTGAAAAAAGTTTTAC
This sequence comes from Andricus curvator, assembly GCA_932195095.1. Classification (NCBI taxonomy): domain Eukaryota; kingdom Metazoa; phylum Arthropoda; class Insecta; order Hymenoptera; family Cynipidae; genus Andricus; species Andricus curvator. The sequence goes on along the minus strand of CAKNYM010047208.1, from coordinate 55,527 downwards.
TATAAAAAAACGATTTTTAAAATAATATTGAGTGCTAAAAAAAATGCAATAAATATTTTTAGAAATCCTTAGGTCAATCCACACATATCCACATACACATCCGGACAATTGCTTAGAATATTGTATTAGACATTTTTAAATTGAGGATGGTTTAATTAGATGAATTAAAAAGTTTTGGGAAATGTTACCATTACAAAGCTTCCTCTATGGGGGAGCAAAAAAGGATCAAAATTTTCAACTTTGAATATCTCCTAAGTTTTTTGAATTTTTCAGAAATTACATTAAGGTTTTGTAGATAGTTTTTTATTATTAAGTTTTTAATAGATGAAATTCTTAAGATGATTTGACATGGAATTGCTCCATATTGAATCGCCTGTAGTAGTAAACCCGAAAATATAATGCTGAAGAAAATAATTTGAGGAAAAAAATAAAAGAATGATGGAATTCCATTTTTCACGTTCAACTTTCAGTTTTAAATCTATAGATTAGTTAATTTCTATAGATTAATTAATTCTACAGATTAGTTAAATAGTTAATTTCAAATTTAGACATTAAAAATTAATAATCATTTCTTCCTGCACGGACTTTTTCCACTATTGCAGTAACATCGATTTTTAAGCCGGTACAAAAATGGTATAAAAAATCTGGATTTAAAAAGCCCGAAATTTCTTAAAATTCTTAACAATATTGCACAAAACTTTATTTTTAGGAAAATTCACCCGACATAATGAACTTTCTCTTAATTAATGTGGCTTCTTTTGAAGGAAAATTGCATGACTATATTACTAAAATTATACAATTTTTTCTCAACGTTTTATCAAAGGATTTCAAAATTGAATGTCACCCAAAATTATGTTATTTTTTAATTTTGCAAGAAGCCTTTTTGCTGCTAAAAAATTAACCAATGTTTATGGAAATTGTATTAAACTGATTTATCAATGTTTGCCTATCTTAATTATCCAACAGGATTAATTCTATTCAGCAGAATTATTGTAAATTTTTTTGCGGTTAAAAAAATCTTGATATCAAATACATTATCCCTATGCAGCGATATTGGTTGCATTCTTTTTTGAGCAATTGGCGCAATTTCAGAATAAGGGCGTCACCTCTGTTTTGGCTAGAAAATTTTTTCTTTCGGCTACAAACTACGATGTCTCAAATATGGATCTGTCACGATATGGGAACGATCATATTTAAATCACCGTTTAGATGCTTTTAAAAATTCGATAGGTCAGAAACACTGTAGATAATTAAAATTGAATGGGTTTTTAATAAATCAAAATGTATTTAGATATTTTTTTATGCTTTATCGTCGATTACCGACTCAAGAATTACGAGTAACGATTCATGGGACCAGGAAGGCACCTCTGAGACTAGTCACAGAAATAATGTTGGTCAAATCCCTACCCCTTTCCAGCGTATCGTGGGGGCGGGAAAGCACCCCTTTGACTAGTCACAAAAATAATGTTGGTCAAATCCCTACCCCTTTCCAAAGTTTCAAGTGACAGCTGATGTGCGACAAACTATCCTTTTTTGTCGACATAGTAGCTTATTTTCGCATGAAAAAATATCTAAATACATTTTGATTTATTATAAAAGCATTCAATTTTAATCATTTACAGTGTTTCTGGCCGTAAGGATGTTTAAAAGCACCTAAACGGTGAGTTAAGTATGATCATTCAGGTATCGTGACAGACACATATTTGAGACATCATAGTAATAAAAGTAACAATCATTTTTAACTTTTGCCTCGTCAAATCGCTTCATTTATCGTTCAATTAATGATTCTTATAGTTCGTTGCCGAAAAAAATTTTCCAGCTGAAATAGGGGTGACGCCCTTATTCTGCAATATAACCGAGCAATTTAAAAATATTTATTTTTGCAAAAGCAGTGTCTATGTACGCCGAAAAAATCTGGCTATTTTTACCGAAATTTCGGTACAAATAATCCCTTTTCCAGATTTTTTTTCTAGAGGAAAAATTGTTATACTCATTGGCTCTAATATGTTGAACATATACATCCTTTAGTAATAAACATCTTTTAATAAAGTGTTAAAGAATTGCTTAGTCTATTTTTCTTCAATTCAGAATTATTTGTTAGCAAGAACAAATATATACGAATACAAAACAATTTGTTACATGGAAGTGTCTACTTGTACCGAAAAAATCCGACTATTGATACGGTAATTCGGTGCAAAAAGCTTATTTTCCAGTTCCTATCATTCGTACCGATGAAATCCGTCTATTCGCACCGAAATTCTATACACGTACTCAAAAAATCCGGCTATTGGTACCGAAATTTCAGTACGAGTAGTCTTGGCCTTTTTATTTGAAAATTATTTTTCATGAAGAGAAAATATTTCATCTCAGAAAAGTTCGATAGAAATCTATTTGTTTATAAAATTTCTCTATAACAATGAAATTATTGCTCAAACAATTGATTTCAATTATATTTGTGTCTGTGCATCGTTTACTATTGATTTCTCGTGGATTTGCGGAATGTCTCGTTGTCCCGAAATTTGGGATGAGTAGTCAAATATTTTCAAGGTCGCAGTAGTCCCGAAAATTCCGGATGACTACCCAAGCTCATGAAAAATATTTGACTACTCATCCCTGTTCCAACTTCCCCATTTTTTCGGGACGACTAGACACAGCCATGTACTTTACTTGTTTACACGAACAGAAAAAATAATATGTTGGAAAATCATATTTTTCATATGCAATTCTTGTTAACAGAACATTGTACACAAAATGAAAATGGGAATTCAGCCTCGACGGATCTATAGCGGAATTATGCACATTTTAAGAAAAAAAATCTGCCCGCTTCGCGGGCACATTCTCATCGCGCGCTTGGCGCGCGGGTCGTTTCGCTCGCAAGTTTGAGTACGCCTAGGGCGCGCGACTGTTGGATCTCGCGCTTCGCGCTCGATCATATATTTATCTCGCGCTTCGCGCTCGATTATGTATTCACCTCGCGCTTTACGCTCGGCTCCTCTAAATTTTTGAACTTCGTGTTCGACTTGGATGAAAAGAAAAAGTTTGTTTGCAAATATTATAAAATTATCAAAACCTCGACATATTAAGTGATTGTTGAATTTGTTTTTATTTTAGACTGAAAAGGAACTTTATTTACTCAAGGTTCTATCGACCTTAAGGAACACATTCTCATCCAGACACTCGCGCTTCGCGCTCGATATTTGATTTGAAAATCATTTGAACCTTGCGTTTCACGCTCGGTTATGTGCACCGTATGATAGAAACAAAAAAGTTTGAGCGCACTTACGGCGTGCGATTTGGTCGTCGCGCTTCGCGCTCCGAAATACACTGATCGCGCACATTGCGCTTCGTGTTATATATTCTTCATATACAAATTACTAAATTTGTATTTGATTTCAAATGAAAAGTAATGATATAATTTAGGCGACAAATTTTATTAGTTAACATTTTATTTTAGCTTGTGCCGTTTATCAAAAAAGTTAATTTTTTCATTTTGAATACATTCTTACAACAAAAATTGATTAGAGGTTTGTATAAGTCTTTTTTGAATGCACAATTTTTGTTCATTTATCTGTTTTCGTACCTTGCATTGTTTTCAAAAATTTTATTTTTTTTACTGTCAATCTTATTTTCACGAATAAAACAAAAACTACGCATCTTATCAAAACATGATTTGCAACAAATTTGTACCTCTTCCTTGGATGAAAAAATTTTGTTTTGGTCATTTTTTTCGTAGCTGGTGTTATTCGTCTAAAAATTTGATTTTTCTATTTTCAATGCTGTTTTTTACAAATAAAACAAAAACTACGCGTCATATCAAAAAGCGATTAATAAGAAATTTGTAGATCTTTTTTAGGTGCACAATTTTGGTGAGATGATCTTTTCTCGTATCTTGCATAGTTTGACAGCAAAATGGAATTTTTGATGTTTCATTATTTTTTTGTGCGATCAAAATTTGAATTTTTTATTTTTCAAAAAATTCAAAAAGTTGTTATGAAAATATTATAGGGTGTTCAAGAAGCAATGTTTTTCTCCTCTTGACTTTTTTTCATATCGTGCGTTTTTCGGCTTAAAATGTTCATTTTCGTTTGTTTTTGGGAATTTTGAAAATGCTATAACTCCAGTAATTTTTTTTTTTTATCACGAAAAGTCATAAGAATATTTTGTTCGTCATTTTGCGTACTACTAATAACCGTCCATAGAATTTTCAAATATTCAAAAAAGTGGTCTCAAAAATTTTCAAAATGTGCTCACTTTTTGAATTTTCATCCAAAATAGCTGGTTAACGAACTCGTTCTCTCTTTTTAGGCCATAAAAAAGTGTGCCAAAGCTCAATCAAATCTGATCATTTTTTCGAAAGTTGTCGTGGCTACAGACAGGCAGACAGGCAGACAGACAGACTACAGACAGACAGACACCTTGGTAAAAATCGTTTTTTCTAGCTCAGGGGGTCTCAAAACGTGGAGATTTGATGAAAACCGACTATGTCAAATTTTACATAAAACCAATACCTTCTCATTAGAATGAGAATGTAAAAATTGTAATGGTTTAAAAAACGTGACAAAAGGGGGTACACATAAAAAGTTATATTTTAAGCCTTGGCAGAAAGAACGTTAAATCAACACAAGTTTTTTTTTCCTTACTCTTTTTCTATTCCGTGGTGGCTCTGCAATCGCCCAACTGGTAGCAAAAAGATGAACATTGAATTTAGAAATGTTAAAATAGTTGTAGTTATACTTACTTAGTATCGTTGAAACTATAGCGATTGCAGTGCTTCCGCAAAATAAAATAAAAGTTAAAAAAAAAGAATAACTACATAACTCTATGGACACAAACCTTGTGTTTTATCCAACGTTCTTTCTGCCGAGGCTTCATTTATGAATTTGTGAAAGTAACGGAAAGGAACGTATTTCTTTCTGTTACTGGAACCCAAAGATTTTAAACATTTACAGCCACTTCAAAACAAAATTAAAAAGTAACGCGTCACTTTCCAAATAACACTTGAGAAGAAATGGGCATATTAGTATGAATTTACGAGATGAAAGAAAAAGGCCATTCAATTAATGAAGTGAATAGCATCATTAATTAAATGTAGTCACATAAAGTGTATTGCTCAATCCGTGTAGGATTGGTGTTTAAATTTTATGCATAATAAAAGCTAATGCACGTTAGTAAACAACGTCTGGCAGATAGGCGAGGAGACCGATGGAGACCGCGCAATGAGACTCTTAGTAGGTGGGTACGGCACAGCAGTCTTGGCGAGAGATCGGCCAAGAGGGTCTTATCGCAGGAATGTTAAAAGGCCGCCTCTTCCTCAAGTTGAATTTATTCGAATTAAAACCCCGGCAGGGCCGCGGGCAGACTACTCTCTCGAGATAAGGAAGCTTGTTGCGAACCGGAATGAACCAGACCAGGGCCCAATCGGGCCCATAGCCGTACCTGGGCCTCCTGGGCACACCGGACTTTGCTTTATGCGGACACTTTATGCCCCCGATTGCGAACGACACCGGAACGCTCTCAACCCAATACCGATCGGGCCCCTTATTCTGATCGCAAAAACAACGAGCGGTTTAATTTAGAGTTCGTAGAACCAAGTGGTTTTCGCCGCTGATTTGCCTGCTTTCGACGCCGCGCCGGCACGCGTTTCATAACCACCTTCAATCGCTTTGATAAATTCAAATTATATGTATATTTAAATTGAAACGAAAAAAAAAGAAAACATTATTTATAATCTTTGTTAAGAAAATGAATAAAATTTTGGTTATTTTTTATCTCAGTATGGGCTCGTTTATGAGGTCTTGATTAAATTTCCTATATTTATTGGCAGAATAAACTTGGGAATAAATTACTCTAAGAAAATAGATAAGCCTGGGTAAATATCTGCATGTTAAATCGTAATGTGCATGGTAGGCGTTAAGCGTTAAAACACAACTTTAATATCTGTATATTAAATGTATATTTTAGCTTTAATATCTAGATCGTTGTGCTGTCGCCTGTTGTGCAACGGAAATTATAAAAAAATAGTCTTAAATTGTTAAGAACGCATGCAACTTGGTATATGTGTTCGTTTTGACGTACAAAAAGTTTTAAGTCAGGCTGCCAAACAATTTTTGAATTTTTGTTCCAAAAAGAAACGGGCAATTTTTTCTGGAAATTCCGACCTTTTTTAAATCAATAGAGCTTATAAACTGTTATTTTTTAATTTTTGATACGGGTTTCCTAAATTATCCAAATCCGGAAAGAAATTTGAAAAAAATTGTAAAAATTTCGGCTGTTATTTTGACAATGAAAAATTTGTATTTTTTCGAAAAATATGCAAGATACGGGAAAAAGTCTAATATGAAAGGTTGGTTTTTCTTGAAAGGTCTGTAAAAATTTCCTCTTCCATTTTTTGATATTATGAACAGTTTTTTGAGTATTTCCAAAAAGGTGTATTTTTTTGTAACATGGTCCTCAGGTGGACAAAACATTAGTGACATTGATTTTATTTTAATAAATTTAAATTAAAAATTCAAAGATTTTTCGGGTTTCAATCGTGTGCGAAACTATGAATGTTGCCGACGTTTCGTGAACATTGCAGTTCACTTCTTTCAGCCCGCGTGAAAAAAGTTTGCATGGCTCACGCATGGCAATAAACTTGG
>CAKNYM010047208.1:17729-34406 GCA_932195095.1 Andricus curvator | reverse complement strand
TATATATATATTATATATTTTTGAGCCTATTTCTCTCCTCATCAATTAATTTTAGTTTAATTTATCTTCAATTATTATGTTATTTGCATTTGCATATATAAAATGTAAAATAACTATTAAAAAAAAGATAATATAAGAAAAATCTATTAAAGAAATTGAATTGAAAACTATGTAGATGTAGGGTAACGGAACCAATTACTGAGGGGGATCATATTGTGATTCAGAATGCTACAAAATCTTACATTTTCGACCTGGAAGCCCCAGACATTTTTACACTCTCATCAGAGAAGGTATTAGATTTGTGTAAAATTTGACCCCCCCCCCCCCCCCTTCTGTCAAATGTCCACGTTTTGAGATCTTCTGAACCCGAAAAGCAGGTTTTCGTCGTCTGTCTGGCTGTGTGTTTCTATGTGTGCCTGTGTCTGCAGATTTTTAGGCTGTTAGCACGATAACTTTCGAAATAAATGACCGATTGTTTTGGCCTTCGGTATACTCTTCTAGTGTCCTAAACTGAAGGTCAAGTTTGTTAGCCAGCCCTTTTGGATAAAAATTCAAAAAGTTAGAGTATTTACAAAATTAAAAAAAAAAAACAAAGATCAAAATTTTAAGCCAAACAACGCACCTAATGAAAAAAAGTCCAGAGGAGAGAAAAGTTGCTTTTTGAACACACTTCAATATTATCATAACAACTCTTTAAACTTCATTGGGGAATCGAAAATTCAAATTTTGATCGCACAAAAAATGGTGAAAAATCAAAAATTCCATTTTGCGGTCAAACTATGCAAGATACGACAAAAGATGCAAAAACAAAAATTATGTACGGAAAAAGATCTATAAATTTGTTCTTAATCATTTTTTGATGAAACGCACAGTTTTTGTTATTGTTTTCATCGTAAAAAATAACATTAAAAATAAAGAATACAATTTTTTGAGAAATGACGCAAGGTTCGAAAAAATATTAATAGACGAATGTTTTACACCAAAAAAAGATATAAAAATTTGTTATAAACTTCTTTTATGAGAATACATTAGAAATAAAAAAAATTAAATTTTTGGAAAAACTACGCAAGTTACAATACCTTTTTATTTAACAAAATTTGTTACCAAAATTGAATCGATAAATGTTAAAGGGGCAGTTATCCATTTTTATCGATTTTCGTTTTTTTGCATTTTCGGGTTCTATATAGGCAGCCGCATCGATGCATGCTATAAGGATTAAGGACCGTTCTCACCGTTGTTCTCTGACCACTGGTTCAACAAATGCGTAAGGCCCAATTAAGCAATTTGCCAATATTTTCGGAACGGGACAGTTTTTTTCGTTTTTCCAAAAGTCAGCTTTCTTGGACTACTGTCCCTTTAACATTCACCGATTCAATTGTACCTAAACATTTTCTTAGAACCACCTTACGATAAGAAGCATATTTTTGGTTGAAATCGTAAAAATAAGATTAAAAATAAACTAATTAAATTTATGGAAAAATGGCACAAATTGCAGTAAAATTTTTAATGACAAAATTTTTTTTTCATGGATGGATAATACCAATGCATATTATGAATTGGAATAATATACGTTTATTGAAATGATATACATTTTCAGGGTAGCTGAGGATAAAATTTAATGTAAAATAAGGAACAAATATTACAGTAATAATGAGAAATAAAATATGTAGTTTAGTTTGCAATATCTGAATAAGCAATCCCAGGTCAATGTATAGAAATAAATGTAATAAAAAATATGATATAATAGTGTTGAACATAATGTAGAAAAGTTCGCATTTTGGACCAAATCGAGTGAGAAGCACGAGATACGTGATTAGAATGTGCTCGATGAAGCCGAAGGAGCCTTAACAAAAGAGAATTCACAATCACCAAATGACAGTTGTCGATGCTTTGACCTTTAATTTGAAAAGGTCTGTGCACAAATATGGGGGAAGTACGAAGGCCGAGCGCGAGATAAATATATCATGGAGCGCGAAGCACGAGAGCCAACAGACGTGCGCATTAGGCGCGCTCAAACTTGTGAGCGAAGTGAGCCGCGCGCGATGCCCGCGCAGTTGGCAGATTTTTTTTGGTATATTCAGCAAACTTCTGCGATTAATACTTTTTTACATAAAAAATGTTGGCACTGCTGATTTCCTCATTTTTGGGCCACTAGCCATAGTTTTCTATCGGACATGCGGAAAACAATATACAAGATCGCATATTTCCGAACCCACTGGAGCTAAACAGTTGCTACGTGTAGTTACAAATAAAAAGTACTGTCGACTTTTTTAAATAAAAAATAATCGTACGGTGTCGCAATGAAGTTGAAAATGTTTCATTTTGAGAATTTAAAAAAATTGCACTATACGTACGAAAAAATTGTTATACATTTTTTTATATACCGTTTTTGGTATTAAGTGCTAATAAAGAATTAAAATGTCCTAAATGATGACACATTAGAACAAGTTGACAAGTACGTATATCTGGGTAGCCTATTCACTAGCAGCGGAAAAAATGATGGGGAGTTAGATAGGTGCATAAATGAGGGTAAGGAGGTTATCGGTAGAGCAGGGTCCATTCTCAGAAATAAAAACATATCAAAAAAAGCCAAAATGGCCATACATAATTCTATATTCGTACCGACTGTACTATACGGTAGCGAGACATGGACCTGTCAAGAAAAGGATAGAAGTAAAATTAACGCGATTGGCATGAAACCTCTGCGCACAATATGCGGAAAGAGGGTCCATATCATCTCACATGCGGCAAGTCTCTCTGCGGCAAGTCACACCTGCGGCATCTCTACCTAGCGGTATCTCTCACCAGTGGAAAGGGGACCAATATTATTTCTGTGGCTAGTCACAGGGGTGCCTTCCCGCCCCCACGAGACGTTGGAAAAGGGGTAGGGGTTTGACCAACATTATTTCTTTGGCCAGTCACAGGGGTGCGGTGAGAGATGCCGCAAAAATGTCAATTTTACTGTGAAAAATGCCGCGCGGGAGAGAAGCCGCTAGATAGAGATGCCGCAGTTGTGACATGCCACAGAGAGACTTGCCGCATGTGAGATGATATGACCCCCGGAAAGACACTGATGGACAAAGTCCGAAACGAGATAATCCTCAAAGAATGTGGTACAGGAGAGACACTAGTTGACACATGGGAAAGATATCAGATAAGATGGTTCGGACATGTTGAAAGAATGAAAGATGAACGACTAACGAAACAAGTGTATAAAGGTAAAGTAAATGGCAGAATGCCCAGAGGTAGACCGCCGAAAGAATGGTTAGAATGTGTGAATGAGACCTTAATCTGAAGAGACTTAAGAAGCCATAGAAACACGAGAGCTTGCATGAAGAAATGCATGGACGTGAAGGAAACTAGAGTAGTATGAGTAGTAGAGTAGTAGAGTAGTATGCCAGGACAGAAAAGTGTGGCGAGAAATAGTTTGTAGACAGAGTGACAATAGAGTGAAATACACCCGAATCAAATTCCCTGGATACTAATGGGCCCCAGTGGGGAACCACAGATAACAATTTTCTGAGGCTCTTCACTTGGGGTGATCGCTGGACAGATTGATCAGCAACCTGGGTCGGAGCAGTGTTGCGGAACAAACGTGTCATTTAAGTAAATGACACGAGAATTCTAGATCAATCTGGAATATCTATACCTTACACCTATATACCTATCTATCTTATACCTATATACCCATCTACACACTACTATTTTCCAACCGAGCAAGTCACGCCTTCCCCGAAAGGGAAATGGCCTAATGGTATAATGATAATAATAATACCAAAACCTGTACTAATATTTTTTGAACCCATAGTTATTTTTTTCAAGTTTTCAAAATAAAAATTCGTTGACCTCATTGCTGGACTGTAGGACCATTTTTGGTTTTAAAAAGTAATCAGAGATTTTTATTTATAATAACACGTAGACACTCTTCAGCTCTTGTCATTTTCGATTTTCAAAACTTTTGTAATTCGACTCACCCTATATTCTCAGTGTTTAGGCGGAAACTCTGAATACTATACAGAATTTTATATTTCCGTTCAGGAAGTCCAATATATATTCTATGGATCTTGGACAATACGATAGACCGAATTCTTTTTATTTTCTCCATTTTTGCACCTACACCTAATTTGTATAATTCAGAAGCTTACAGCAATACAAGAATCTGAATTTCAGTCAAAAAAAACATAGGTTGACTTTCAGATGTAACCAAAAGGATCATTCGCCTGTTGGAAGTCAACTGATAATTGTAATATGACTTCCAGTTACTCGCTTGGTTGCAAGTCAACCGCTTCATACAAGTGAAATGAAGTAGGTTAATTTAGGACTAATAAAACTAAAGACTAATAAAAATAAGTTAATGAAGTTTACTTCGCATAAGAACTTGAAATTTTTTCTACCTACTTGACAATGTATTCCTTGGAATTTGCCTCAGGTTTTGTTCATGAAAAGCTTTTCATAAACTACGCACATGCCCAACATATCGGGTAAATGAACAAGGGAATCGAACAACACTGGCTTTTTCTCATTTCTGGAAGTACACAATTTTAACAATACAATACTTTTGTTTTATTTAAGTGAAAAGGATTCACAAACGATGAAATTATACATCTATCCAACATAGCGAGATCCACGCGTCAATCGACATTCGTACTAAATGTTCGCGCATGCCTTTCTGCTAGCGCAAATAAATTTCAGATCGCACGACTGAAAATTATTCGAAAGTTAATATACCTATAGGTTGTTTATCGTAGTACTATATACATATTACAGATAGCGACACGGTATTTAGGACCAATTTATGGGTGAAATTAATTGATTTACCTCATTTAAGTCAAGCATGAATTCAGCATTTAATGACATTTACTAAAAAAATAACATATTTAAGTTTCAAGTTAGAAGAAATCAACTGTTTCTTCGACAAACGGTTCCCCCATCGGCAAATGGTTCCTTTAACCTTTTGAAAATTTTCTTCCAAATTAGTATTAATTATAGGTAATTTGAAGTATTATTCTTCAAGAAAAGCCTAAAGACTAATCAGTATTATCTAGTACAACGACCCCAGTCTAACAAAAGAAAGACCCGAATCTAACAAAGCCAAGTGCTGCTTATAACGTTGATCATCGAACGAGAAGCCTTAAATAATGCCATGTTTTGCAAGCGAACACATGAAATACGGAATAATGTAACATAGTATAGAAGACTGAAATGAAGTGTTCAGCACACTTAACACTTAAGACGTATTCTTCTTTTTGTGCAGTGGCTCCAGGAATCACTTAAATTTTGCAATTCAAATAAATATTGTAGGAGGGTCGATACTTTTCTGCTGCTATACCCGATGGCGCTTGTAATTTTCTTTGTCCAGAAAAAGTCGTCAGGGTTTCTGACAAGGCGCTTCCTAAAGATCTTAACTTGTGTTCAGCCATAATCATACCTCGCAGAAACTGTTGCATACTAATCGCTCTTAAGTTTTATAAGATAAGTCAACTCTAAGAAAATGTTCTCAGGTCGCGCTCGTGAATTCTTAAATGCTTAGCTCTTCAAGAAAAACAGAGTTTCCTGAGTATAATAAAATTCTATTTATATTTTCTCGCTATTCAGAACTTAAGTTTTCTTGAAACTGAGACATTTCTGCCAAAAGTATAGAGAATAAATGGTTTACGTTAAAATTGAATATTTCATTTCATAATGTTGGAAAATATCTTGTTAGAATATTCGGGAAAAGGACGTTACATTTTTTGAAAGCTTATAGAAATGAATTTTTTTATTTCATCAGCAACCGAATTTCAAACTTTTATAGAAAAAAAATACAAAATTATATATAATAATCTTCAAATTCATTCATTCACTTTGTCCACATTGCAGATCCTATCTGTCCGCTCACTTTTCGCGTGTTGCATGGAAATGTTTCAGTTTCAATTTTGAATTTTGAATAACGATTTCCATCATGTTAGACATATTATAACAATTTGCATCTGATTTTAGAAACATTCAAGTAATGAATAAAAGGCAAACTCGATTGCCTATTAATTAAAACAAAATGGAAAGGTCTCTTTACTTCTTTCCAAAAAGTTCTTAACTAAAGAGAGATATTTATTTCTCAAATGATGTGTGTAGGTAGCTTTTTTCGTATGTATGACGAGATGCATGTAGACAAAATTAATCGCCATATTTGTACACACTATTTTTAAAGCACAAATTAGATATCTCTAAATTAAAAACGTGTGAAATTTAAACATTTAGTCTTGAAAATTTTTCAGACCAAATAATATAAAATTAAAATGTTCAGACCGTCAATATGGGGCGCACCCTTCTATCCTGTATTTAAAACGCGATATTGCTTCTTCTAGGATCTAGGGTTTTCAATTGTGAGATGCAAGCCTCTACATTTTTTACTTACACTGAAAAAATTGTTAGTTGGATCAACTATTCAGTTTGTAAGATATTCTACTGCTATTTCATTAGTTTATTTTGCTATTTTATTAGTTAGAATAACAATTTCATGAGTTGCAGTGACTATTCAAATAGTACCAGGAATTAATAAAATGGTTGACCCAGCTAATAAAATTGCAGTACCATATCTTAAAAACTAAGTAGTTGGCCCAGTTTTAAAAGTTTGAAAATTTTGAGGTTTTAATTTGTAATTGTTTAAAATTAAAGAATAAAATTATATAAAGCTTTGAGTAATTTTAACGATTTAATATCACAAACTCACAATCCTAATTCCAAAGTAGTGTCTCATTTTGAAGCCCTTAGAATAACTTTTATTAAATTAAAAGACTTTCAATCAGTAATAAATTATAGTAATAAAATGTGAAGTATTTTTTATTTTAAATGCTTCAAATTTGGAATAGTTTTATACTTTTACTCTTTTAATTTTTAGGTTATAAACAACTTTTTTTTGTCCTTAAAAGTTTTAATTTATTAATGTTAATGATCGTCAAACAAATTTTAAGAAATTTCGGTTACAAATTCTGGCAGATGACAGAACGACTTTCAAAGGTTCTTCCTGACGCATTTTCAAAATCGATGAAAATTACAAAATTATATTAACAATTTACCAAATATACTAAAAAATGGAAATACCAAAAATCATTTTTCTCACATATCAAAAAGTTTCTATAGACATTTTAAGTAGACATCAAATATATTTAGAAATTCACCTGATGCGAATTTTCGATTAGACAAAAATCCAAAAAGTCAGATCATTTTTAAAATTAATAATTTTTTAAAAAGAGATTCACAAGTAACGATCACGATTTTCAATAACTGTTAACGAGATCCACAAATGATCTTATTGACATTAACCACAATTATAAAAAGTTCTACACGGAGAAAAAAATCGCACTGTTATAGTAGGCTGAGCTCTTGATATTACAGTACGGAACTTCATGTGCCAAATTGGCATGAATTTCTGCCAATATTGGCATCAGGTTAGACATTTTTAGCATTAAATGTCCTATACCATAAAAGAATCAAGCGCATGCCGTTATTGCTGTAGTCACATGCCCTCAGAGCAGTTGTGCCTTGCGGAAATAGCTCCAACTTTGCCTTGCTACGGTTGTAAGAAAACCCATCCTCTTAGGGTATGAGTAGTCTTGCAAAAGCGATGTGAAGTTAGGCCAGGCCTACCGGCGCTACGTTCGTAAGTAAGCGCGGCCTAATATCTCATTTGTAAGAGTACTCATACTCTAATAGGTTGAGTTCTTTACAAATATAGCAAGGTGAAGTTGGAGCTTTTTTCGCAAGGGATAAGCGCTTTAAAAGCATGAAGCTTTGTACTTTTTTAGGATAAAGGGTTTCCTGCTTAAAATGAATGAATTTTGTACCAGGATAGCAAGAATGAAACCTGCGACAAAAGCATGACTAGTGTTCTTACTATTATAGGCATATTTTTTTCTCCGTGTAGGATATTAAAAAAAATTTTTAACTGATAAATGATCCACTCTAGGCGCAGTTTTCAGTAGATGTAAAAATAATTTTTTTAATAGGTATTCCTTACAATATTTAACTATTGTGAAGACTTATATAAATTTAATGAAACTTTTTCCTCTTACTTTTTCTTATTTTGCCTGCGTGATCTTATTTTTTAAACAGTCTTACAATTGGTCAAATAGAAAAACAATTCTCAGTTCCGATTGAAGAATAAAGTTCATAAGGGGCTTAAATAACAATTTTTAATTTAAGCTACCATATTTATGAAGAATCAATTTTATAATTCCATTTTGAAATTACAGGTTTTAAATGCGCAATTCTAAAATAGTTTAATTTTTGAGGCTTTTAAAATAAATTGTTCATCTCCAAAAGATTAAATTCGAAAATATTTGTTTTAAGGTTTCTTAATTTTTATATGATGAATCAGCGAATTGTAAATCTTAAAAATTGAATGACATATTCCAAAAAGAAACGTTTACAATTACATCATGTTAAACTATAAACACTCCAAAGTATTGAATAATCAATTATACATTTTTTCAAATGAGCAATTTTAAATTGCAAATCGTTGAAATTCAAGAGGTTTTAGTTCTAAATCTTCAAAATTGAAGTTGAAAAATATTAATTCAAACATCTTTAAAATTGAACAGTTGTCAATTGTAAATATTCAAAATTGAACTATTCCAAAAAAAAGTTTAAAATTACATAACTTTAAAGTATGAATTACAAATCTTGAAACTTGTATAATTTACAATAATTATATATTTTCAAAATTCAAAATTTTCAATTGTACCTCTTTAAAATTGTAGAACTTTGAATTGTAAATATTGCAAATTCAAGAATTTTTAATTTTGAAAATTCACAATTAAAAATTACGCAAGTTTACAACTAAAAGGGTTTACAATTAAAGGTTTACAATTAAAAATTCTTTACTTTTCATGATTAATATTTAAAAAATTTTCAATTTCGAAGATTTACAATGAATTGAAACCTTTTGACTTTTGATCTTCAAAATCACCCAAATTTAAGAATTCTTATTCATACATGTTTAAAATTCAAGGGTTTTCAATGGGAAATCTTCCAAATTGAACTATTCCAAAAAAAGTTTAAAATGACATAGGTACCTTCAAAATATAAATTATTGTTCTTGAAAATTGAATATAGAAATATTTATTGAAATTGGAGAAATTAACTGATAGCTGACAGTGAATGAAACTGGGGCTTCAGTTTCTGAACTGATCAAAAGAAACGATTGAGAAGAACCACAAAGATTCGATGGCCATAAAGTGGTCGTATTCGCGAATGATAGGTCTGAGCAAAAGGCACAATCTTTCTTTATATGGGTGCACGTTATACAGGCATTAAAGAGCCAAATAATCCTTAAACGCTTTCGATGGACAATCAAGATGAACTTAAATGTCCTGCATAAAAAGGGCTGGACACGATTTATGTTTGATTGTAGACCTGCGGGTCAAAGGTCACGACGGATGAACGTCACTGATGGGATCCAATAGAGATTATGGATAATCACTAATGATATGGCACGATCTCTGGTACAGGCACCATGAATGACATTGAAGGAACCCACAACTTCATCCGTACCTTTTCAATTCGTTCCAAATATTTAATACATATTTTGCATCTTATATTCATTATACAAATATAATTGATTGCTGCTGAACATTTTTTTTTTAAAGTTCACTCTCTTGATCAGTCAAACTTTAAGAATAAGGTTTCCCAGTGATGATACAATAAAAAAAAACAGAAAGGGAATCAACATTTCAAAAAAATCTTTAAAAAGACTTCTTTTTCTACTTATCATCTTGGTAAATTTTTTGGAAACCGAATTCCGTACATCCGCAATACCATTAAAAGGGTTTCAATGTTTAAAAAAATTCCATTCGTAATATTCTTTTTTCCGGTTAGTTAAAGGCATTTTTTGTAAAAGGAGCGTAATGCAACAGCAATAGTTTATTGGTGTTTGTCTTTCCACTTTCGTCGAGAGTCATTGCAGTGGAGGACTGGAGGAGAATATCCGGTCGGATTTTACACGAGCTATTTAGGAGCCATCCCTTTGGCTTGAATTTACAATAATGACCACCTTGGAATCTTATCAGAAGTCATTTTGTATGTTCCTTAGCATAAGATCGCTCATATGTACTTATTTCTTACACACGTGATGTAAATTCGAAAGCACGTACCTACATCTCTCCCAACCATCCCTCTTACTCGTCTTTTTGTTTCGCCCTTCTCAGTTCCTCATATGGCCCTCCTACCTTCAGAGCTGCAAGAAGTGACTCTAGATTACCGAAGATAGTCATCTTTAATTATTATCTGCCAGGGCCTGGCAGTCTCGGCAATTCTCGACCGTCGAAAAACAATATCCTGTCGGGACGTCGGTATAAGCAAGATCGTCCGGGTCCTCATTTACCGACGTTTAACTCGGATTGGACTCTTTTAGCAGCGCTACAAACAACGGCCAAGTGACGCCAGTAAGGATGGTGGTGAGTGGCGGGAGAATTAGAAAAAATAAAAAGGAAAAAAAGGAAACGAATGGACGAAACGACGGAGAGCATTCGTATCCGCTGAAATTGCCCGGCCATTAGCGATACTACGTTATTACGTTCATCGTTTTTTACCCCCGGTACACTCGCGAGGGGCCAGCGGCCATCTTGGAATATGAGATTGAGTCTGAGGGCTCTGCTTACGGGACCGGTTAATTTGATACGTTGTATCGACAGTACTTTGCTGGCATACGATTAATATCGAGTATACTCGTCGCACTTACAATGCGAGATTTGTGATTTTTCCGATAAAGGTTCGTTTCATACTCAAGAGTTTACTAGACCTTTTTATTATGCTTTTATCACTGGCGGATTTAACAGGTGGGCAAAAGCGCGCTTGCCCACTGGGCCCTCCCGACTTTCCATGGAACACCTGACACAACATAATTTTCTAGGGGGGGGGGGGCCTGAAGAAATTTTGCCTAATTGATGAAATGAATAATTTTTTGATAGGACGCGTAGATTTTCTTTTAATCGTAACAAACAAAATTAAAAATTTAAAAATTAAAATTTTGGAAAAACGACATAAGAGACGAAAAAAAATGAAAAAACAAAAGTTGTTCAACTAAAAAAGGTCTAACTTATTTCTATACTAGTTTTTTGGATCTCATTTATTTAACTAGTCCTGTTTTTAACAAATCAGGTGGAACGATTTTCGTGAAACTAGTCATGGAGGTTGCGTGGCTCACAATCAGATGGTAGCTTCCTTGAGTTATATGCAAAAATGAGAGGTCATAGTAGCTACGCTCTCGCGGGTTCGAATCCCACTGTCGGAAAATGAAAACCGATATTACGCAATTTTGTATGCCCTTGCATATAGATATTTGTCTCATGTCGGATACTCTGCCCTACTTGAGGAGTAAGCAAACAAAACGTGATAAATCCATTTATGTTAATTTCTCATTGACGAACAGAGATCAAAGAAATATGAACACAGATTCCCGTATATATGCGAGCATCTGCATGAATATCGAATCACAAAAATTATTATTATCGTTGTTGCTTACAAAATTAATATGGATTTATACAGTTATACAGTAGAATTATCAACTTGTGCTTGCTTAGTGGTATGGATTTATTCTTTTTTTGTGTCAGTAGACCGGATTTATCAGTTTTTAATGGTTTATGAATATACTTGACGAGAAACATGAAATATTGTTGAAAATCATATAGGAAACTGAAATTCTGTTGGATTTGAATTCTTTGTCTTTGTATACCATTAAGCCATTTCCCTTTCAGGGTAGGCGTGACACTACCCGATTCGGGTAGTGTTTCTAGGTGGATAGTTTTCTTGTAGTTATAAATAACTACAAATTTGGGCTCACCACACCCATAATATGCCAACAGCACACAGTATTCTCGAATGGTCACCCATCCAAGTACTAACCGCGCCCAACGCTGCTTAACTTCAGTGATCTGACGAGAACTGGTTTTTTCAGCGTGGCATGGCCGTCTTTAATATAAGAAATTTACGTAAATTATCGGAGATTTTTCTTATAGAAAATTTGAGACAAATTTTTGAATATTTCATAAATGTATAGGGGTGAAAGGGGGTAAATTATATATTTCTTAGGAATTTGTAATTGAAAGGTAGGGAGTGGTGAAAATAGTCTAAAAAACTAACCTGTCTCTGAAAGAAAATACAAAATACAAGCCGGTTAAACGTTTACTTTGAATTGCAATTACAATGTACAATTTTATAAAATTAGGTTATGTTTACATTCTCATCAAAGAAGGTATTAGATTTGTGTACAATCCGGCCCCCCCCCCCCCAGTTTTTGTCAAATGTCCACGTTTTGAGACCACCTGAATCCGAAAAACAGGTTTTTACGAATGGGTCTGCTGTCTGTGGCTGTTTGGCTGTGTGCCTGTGTGTGGCTGTGTGTCTGTAGATTTTTAGACTGTCAGCACGAGAAATTTCGGAAGAATTGACAGATTGGATTGGGCTTTGGTATACTCTTCAAGCGTCCTAAAATGAAGGTCAAGTTCGTTAGCCAGCCATTTTGAATAAAAATTCAAAAAATGAGCACATTTTCAAAATATTTGGGACCACTTTTTTCAATATTTGGAAATTCTATGGACAATTAACAATAGTACGTAAAAAGGCGAACAATTTATCCGTATGACTTTTTTTGATAAAAAAAAAATTACCAGAGTTATAGCATTTACAAAATTCCAAAAAACAAAAGAAAATGAACATTTTAAGCCAAACAACGCACGATATGAAAAAATGTCAGGGAGACAAAAACGTTGCATTTCGAATAACCTACATAATTATCACAACAGCTTTTTGAATTTTCTTGAAAAATCGAAAATTCAAATTTTGACAGCACAAAAAATAATGAAAAATGCCATTTTGCGGTCAAACTATACAAGATAAGAAAAAACATGAATTAACAAAAATTGTGTACTCAAAAAAGGTCTACAAATTTTTTAGGGATCAATTTTTGGTAGGATGCGTAGTTTTTGTTTTATTCGTAAAAAACTGCACTAAAAATATAAAAATTAACTTTTTAGACAAATGACACAAGATACGAAAAAAATAAATAGACCAAATTTGTTGACTGAAAAAAGAGCTACAAATTTGTTCAAGATGTGGTTTTTTTTTGGTTAAGGATTGAACTATTCTGTTAAAAATTTGTCTTTCCTGGTGGAATTCAGCTGTTTTTAGAATAAAATTAAAATCTTTTTTGGTTGAAATATCAACTATTATGTTTTATTTCTGAATTCATCTTTTTTTGTTGGAACATCAACTACTTAGTAGAAAGTGAAACTTCTTTGATGAAAATTAATCTTTTCGGTTGACGATTCATCATTTTAGTTGAAAATCCTCTTTTTTTTAATTTAACAATTTTGTTTTCATTTTTTTGGGTGAAAATTAATTTTTTCAACTGAAAATTTAATCATTCCATGTTTGGTTAAAAATTCCTCTATTTTGTTGAAAATCAAACTTTTTTCGAATAAAATTAACATTCTTGGTTGAAAATTTATCCTCTTGGTTAAAAATTAATCTCTTTGGTTGAAAAGTAGAAAATTAAAAACAACATTGAAAATAAAAAAAATTTAGATTTTGGACAAACGACACAAAACTATGAAAAAAATGATTTAACAAAAGTTGCTCATCCAAAAAAGAGCTACAAATTTGTGATTTATAATTTGTTGATAGGACGCGTAGATTTTCTTTTAATCGTAACAAACAAAATTAAAAATTAAAATTTTGGAAAAACGACATAAGAGACGAAAAAAAATGAAAAAACAAAAGTTGTTCAACCAAAAAAGGTCTAAAAATTATTTATAAACTCTTTTTATAAAAATATATTGAAAACAAAAAAATTAACTTTTTGGAAAAAGGACACAAGCTACTATAACATTTTATTTAACAAAATTTTTCGCCTAAATTATATCTAAAAATTTTCTCAAAACCACTCTACGCTAGGATGGGTATTTTTAGTTTGAATTGTCAAAAATAACATTGAAAATAAACAAATCAAATTTATGCAAAACGACACAAGTTACAATAAAATGTTCAATAACAAAATAGTTTTTTTTTCTTATAGTATGCGCACTTTTTTTTAATCATAAAAACAAGACAATGAAAATACGTATGTTTCAATATACAAATATACCAACAATGCATATTAGGGACCGTTCAAAAAATACGTAACGCTTTTTTTCGAAATTTTTTTGGTCCCCCCCCCCCCCCCCCATCCCTACGTAACGCTTTTTCCCCTATGAATCGTAATAATATAAATTTATTGAAATGATACATTTTTCAGAATAGCTGAGAATAGAATTCAATGCAAAATAAAAAACAAATAAAGTAATCATGATAAATAAAGTTTGTAGTTTGTATTGTAATAGCTGAATAGGCAATCCCAGGCCGAGGTACAGAAATAAATGTAATATACATTTGATATAAAAGTGTTGAACATAATGTAGAAAAGTTCACATTTCGGACAAAATCGAGTGAGAAGCACGAGATACGTGATGAGAATGTGTTCGTTAAAGCCGCACAAGTTTTAACAAAAGAGAATTCACAATCACCAAATTACAGTTGTCGATGCTTTGACCTTTAATTTTAAAAGGTCTGTGCATAAATGTGGGGGAAATACAAAGACCGAGCGCGTAGCGCGAGGTAAATACATTATCTAGGGCGAAGCGCGAGATAAATATATTATCGAGCGCGAAGCGTGAAAACCAACAGTTGCGCGCTCTGGGCGCGATCAAACTTGCGAGTGAAACGTGCCGCGCGCACAGCGCTTGATGTGGCAGATTTCTTAAAGTACATTTGGGAAAATAATGTTAACTAATTCAAATTAGCTGTCTTGCGCTTTTCTTTTCATTTATTTCCCTTATAGAAGTTTTACGTTTTCTAGTACCCTGAAAAATATCCTCTACATACGATTCCGTATACAAAAACAATTGAATCTTTATTTGAGAGATACATAATATGAATCACTTTTCGAAGTGAACAATTTTCTGTTATGTAATGTTTAAAGGCCTGGTTCAGGCAAGGGAGCAAATAAAACGCTACAAATTTTGTGAAATTCTAAAACCTATGATATGGTCTTTCATTTTCATCTTTACAATATTGTTCGGATATATAAAAATAAATAATGAGACTGAATTTAACAAAAAATGAAATAATGGACTTATCACTTTTTGCTTCAATGTAGTAGAATTCTTGAACCTGCTAGCTCAGAAATTATACAGTTTTCTAACATATTGAACACTTTTGGCAATGTAAACAAATTTTTACTCATTTACTTCTTAAGCTCTTAAGTTAATAAAAGAGAAAGTATTTGAAAAATGCTAAGAGATGTTACAAAAATTTTATAGAAAAGACATTGTTGTGAAAAGTTTGTCGAAATGTCGTCAAGAGGATCCATACACTCTAATTATGTTGGTGTCGGTGCCAATGACTGTTTGCCGTAATTCACGATGACAGGTGTTCAAATAAGCGACCATAAATGTTTCCCGCTCTGATTCTCATCATGATGTCGCTATTTACTGTCAAATAGTTTTATGATTTTGTATGTCTCCCTGGACTACATTCCCAGTTTCCCTAAACCGTATAATTAACAGCAAGTAACTTTCACGGATCTGAAGATACTCATATACATATAATTTTTCTGCTTGTCACAAACTGAAAAATATAAAAACAAAGAAATAAGAAAAGTTTGTGATATAGTTCAATATACGTAATAATTTCCTCTAAATGAAAAATAGGCTGAATCTAGTCGTACCTAAAAATTCATGGAGCTGGCAAAAAGAATGGACTAGTCGTCCCCAAATTTTTGAAGGACTAGCCAAAATTTATGAAAAATACTCGACTAATGATCCTAAATTTCGGGACGACGACGCACAGAAAAAAATGGTTGGTTGGGACAAGTAATAAAGAAATAGGACCAAGTTATCTTCGGGTTAGTAATATATGCCGCTGCCACTTAAGTAAGTGGTTGTGGTTACTACTTTTCTTTCTAAGAATGGTAGTACTTGTCCTTACTACTTTACGTGTTGTCGCAACAACTTACAATGGTGGATAACCATTTTCAGGTAGTTGTACATACTTCTTCAAGTAATATGGCCTATTATTAAATTAGCCAGACTTACAATTAAATTAGTAGTTCTGAGTACACTCAAAGTGGTAATCCTAACTATTGAAATTAATATAGTTTCTTTTAATTGTCTCTAAAAAGGAATTAAAACTGACACTGTCAGTTCTTAATTCACAATTATCGATACTTATCCACTCGGACCCCGAGTTTAGTAACCAGAATTAACGCCGCGGTTTCGGATGAGAGGAGCCGCAGGGCCGAAAGGGGAGGATTTGCCTTCAGTAGCGTAGCGATAAAGCGCTGTACCCTGACGGCCTAGCTGGATAACTGCGTCACATTGCGACACGGCCCTAACTGTTTACGTTCGGAGAATCCCGCTATGAGTCGAAGGTCAGAACCAAAATAGAACTCAACTCGGGCCCGAGTGAATGTGTCGAAATACTTCAACAGTATCAACTACTGGAAGGAAAAATACATAATTCATCAAAAATCAATTTCCCCTCAATGAGAGTATAAAAACTTGGAGAATCCCTAGTAAATCAAGGAACTCTAACGTAGGCAAAAAATACTTGATTTGAGCTACACGTGGAACTTTCCAAATTTTGTCTAAGTAAAATTTTGTCTAT
>CAKNYM010047208.1:0-17629 GCA_932195095.1 Andricus curvator | reverse complement strand
TATATATATATATATATATATATATATATATATATATATATATATATTCGGTTTCGGTTTCGATTCCTTTGGAATAGAACCGAAGGGCTTATGACAAAGCCACCGAACGCGTCCTCGGGTTGCGGATAGAGGGTTCCTGTACCAAGGGTTTCTGCTGAATATGGTTACAATAATTAATAAGCAGTCGCGGACAATTGTCCAGGGATGGTCCCGAAGGAATAACTCCTAAGCGGAGGCGTAACAACCGTGCCGAAAGCTGAATTGCACCTGGGTTAGGTGTCTCAAACGGTGACTCTGGGATACCGGGCGACCTCTCAGAGTATGCAGCCTTATCCTTGCACGCGGGGCTCTACAAGGACGGACTAACCCTTTCCCTAGCTGCTCGTGGGAACAACAATGAAACCACCAAAACACCAAAATGTTGTAGATGCGGTTCAAGACAATCGAACGCGCAGAGCACCCGACAATGGGTCGGCAAACAATGCCGATCAGCCTAGAGTTCGGGGTGCTGAAAATAATTTAGATGGAAACACAACGAACCGGCGAAACGCCCACATTGAGTGGACGGATCGACTCAGGGGTGACGTGCGAGACTGCTACGATGCCAGCATTATCCCTGTTCGCGGAGGCTTTATGGCGCGTATGCACACTCTGTGGTGCCAGGAACACCCAGAGCTTCAGCACGTTTCGCATCAGTCTTTACGAAATCAAGCCGACTACCTCCGGAAAAATGGATATGTACGCGGAGCGCTTCCCCAACCGCTGCTTTATGAAGCTGCAGACGAAGATGAGGAAGCGACATTGAGACCAACCGCAGAAAGCAGGCACCTTCTGAGAGATGATCGCAATTTCATTACTAGAAGGAACATTAACATGCAAGTTCCTCCTAAGCCCCAAGATCTGGCTGAAATGGATGCCTTCCTTCGTGGAGATATCTCGCAAGAGTCCGACCTCTGGACCATCAATTGCTCAGTTTATGGTGCTGCGAGAACTTTAGCTGATTCAAATCGAAGGCTGAAACCAACGATGGATCAAAAGACCAAAAGACGCTTGCATCAACTGAACAAGAAGATTGGATGGGCAAGACAGAATGCGTCCCGTGTTCAATGTGTGATTGACTACATAACATCTGGTAGACCGTTTACGGAAAAGGTTCGAAAGTTCGCCCAAGAACTAAGGATCTTGAATCACACACTAAACAAGTCAAAGCTACTGACAATCAAGCAGCATATTGTTGACAAAATACGGCTGTTATCTGACGCAAGGAGGAGAATACAGAAGAGGGAGAGATGGATCAGGGAGAATCAACAGTTTCTCGCTGACCCATCGCGCCTCTTCAGCGATCTACCTGTTTCTGTAAAAAATCCACCCAAGCCCAAGGAGGTAAAGACTTTTTGGAGAGAGGTGTACAAGATCCCGAAAACACTAGAGTTGAAAGAAGATACTGAAAATATCATCCGCTTCAAGGAGTTTTGCGACAACCTCATAAAATCTGAGGAGGAATGTCCATCAATCACTGCCGAAGAGGTGAGAAAAGCACTTAGAGGCACGAAGAACTTTTCCGCTGCTGGACCAGATTGTATCAAGAACTTTTGGTGGAAGATGTTTACTTTTACACACCAACATTTGGCCCGCATATTCACCTCATATTTAAAGTCGGAGACGCCCATTCCGCAGTGGCTGGTGTTAGGACGCACTATACTCCTTCCAAAAAAAGGCAACTTGTCCAACCCAGAGAATTACAGGCCAATAACCTGTATGAACACGCTGTATAAGATCTTTACAGCTGTCCTCAACAACAGGATTGTTCGACGAATTGAGCCTGTATGGCGAGAGATGTACGAACAACGTGGCTCGAAAAAAGGTGTAGCAGGCTGTCGAGAGAATCTGCTGATTGACAGGTGTGTCTGTAAAGACGCTGCAGCCCATCAGCGCGTTCTGTCAATGGCCTGGATTGACTACCGGAAAGCTTTCGATTCAACCTCTCATAGACTTATCATCTGTCTGTTGGAAAGCTTGAAGGTACATCCACACATAGTGAGATGCATAGAGAGATTGATGCCTCTTTGGAAAACTAGATTTACTATCTCATCTAGAAATTATCGTGTGACAACGAACAACGTCACCTTCCAGAGAGGCGTCTTTCAAGGTGATACCATGAGCCCTTTGCTTTTTTGCATCACACTTTTGCCTCTATCTCTCGCACTACGAAATTCTCCTGGATACCTCTGTGGCAACACTAATCAGCGCGAGCATAAGGTCACTCATGTATTTTATATGGATGACCTGAAGATCTATGCCTCTGGTAGAAGCAAACTTCAAACTGCTATAAATATTGTCAAGAACTACACAGGAGAGATTGGGATGGACTTTGGCTTGGACAAGTGTGCCAAAATTTATCTGAAGAAAGGAAAGATTACTGGCGTTCCCAAGGACCCTGAGCTTGTGGATATAAGTGTTATCAGACATCTTAATACTGGAGAGACCTATACATACCTGGTCGTGCCTCAAAACCGCATTCAGGACGTAACATCAGTGAAGGAGTCTCTCCGAAGCAGATACAAGCATCTTCTTCGACAGATTTGGTCTTCCAATCTGTCGGCGTTGAACAAAGTATCTGCGACTAACATGCTTGCCGTCCCGGTTCTACTCTACTCGTTTGGGGTAGTTCAATGGACGAAGAACGAGCTTAAGGCCCTTGATGTCATTACACGTAAGGTCATGCATATGCATAAAAGCTTGCATATCAATTCGTCAGTTCCGCGATTATATATTTCACGCCGTGAAGGTGGACGCGGACTTCTGAATCTCCAGTGTCTTCATAACCGGATTGTTCTAAGTACAGCTTACATCGTTGCGAATGGCAGAGATCCTCTCCTAAAGATGGTCAGGAACCACGAGATGATTGGCGAAGGAGCGTTCCTTTACAAAGCCGCGGAGCAAGCGGCCGAGACCCTTGGCCTGAATTTTAACATCAGAAGTGAGGAAAGTGCATTACTTCATCTAGATGCTTCACTTCTAAAAACCAAAGTGAAGAAAGCAGAGGTTGCAAATTTTCACCAAGAGCTACTCGACAAGAAAATGCACGGAAACTTTCACAGAAATGTAGAAAAACAGTCCTTGTCGAAGGAGCAAACTTTTGCTTTCCTCGAATCATCAGGGCTTAATTCAGGTACAGAGGGTTTTATTTTCGCATGCCAGGACGGTGTCATTTCCACCTTAGCATACCGTGAGCGCATTTTATGTCAAGAAGTTCCCAGTGATATGTGCAGAACGTGTCATGCACACGCTGAGTACCTAGAACACATACTATCAGGGTGTCCGACCCACGCGGGAACGACGTATATCTATAGACATAATGCGGCCCTAAGAGTGCTTTATTACCATCTTTGTCGCTCTTACGGTGTTGGCCGCGACCCTGCCCTGCCGAACGCTCCAAAAGAGATAGAGTCGATTGTCCGAAACGAGAAGTGCCAAATTTTCTGGAACTACGATTTTCGGGCAGCAGTCTCCGTTGCGCACTCGAGGCCTGACATTGTTCTCCAAGACTTCGAGAAACGAACTATATTCGTGATCGAATTCTCGGCTCCGTCCGAATACAACATCACTGCAAAGAAGAAAGAAAAAGAGGAGAGGTATCAAGACCTTAAAAGAGAGCTACAACGACTGTACCCAAAATATTCGGTACAAGTAATTGTCCTTGTGATAGGTGCACTCGGAGGTGCGAAACTATCACTGGTTCGTAACCTTAAAGCAATACCCGCGTGCCAAAAATATGCCAAGGCACTTGCGAGATGGATGCAGAAAGCTGTCATCCTTGGGTCGCTTCGTCTCCTCAAGACACACGAGGGTTTCGCCGGCCTGTCGTTGTGATTTTGTCGTTGCCTATGACCACTCATCTCACGGTTGTGAGACGTGGCCATAGGTGTGATTTACCGCGGTGCTACTGGGGGCTATTGACATTTTGTCGGATGGCAGTTGCTCTTAGTGGGACCCTGCGGTGGTTGTTTAACTTTTTTTTCAAATTATATATATATATATATATATATCTCCCATTAAGCCATTTCCTTTTCTGGGCAGGCAATGTCTGAAGGGAGCAATCCACTGTCACTCTTTTTATAAACTATTTGTCGCCACACTTTTCTGTCCTAGCATACCTCTCGAGCTTCCTTCACGTCCAAGCATTTCCTCATGCAAGCTCTTGTGTTTCTATGGCTTCTTATGTCTCTTCGAATTAGGGACTCATTTACACATTCTAACCATTCTTTCCGTGGTCTGCCTCTAGGCACACTGCCATTTACTTTACCTTGATACACTTGTTTTGTTAGTCGTTCATCTTTCATTCTCTCAACATGGCCAAACCATCTTAGAAAAATTCTTTCACATATGTCAACTAGTGTCTCCTCCACACCACATGCTTTAAGGATTATCTCATCACTTACCTTGTCCATCAGTGTTTTGCCGCACATCTTGCGCTGGAATCTCATTGTGAATCGCGTTAATTCTACTCTTATCATTTTCTTGATAGGTCCACGTCTTGATACCATACAGTACAGTCGGTATAAATGTAGAATTATGTATTGCCCTTTTAGCTTTATTTGATATACTTTTACTTCAAATAATGTGCCCTGTTCTACCGATAACCTTCTTACTCTCGTTTACACGCCTATCTAGCTCCTCATATATCTTTCCGTCTCTAGTGAATAGGCTACCAAGATATATATATACTTATCAACTCGTTCTATTCTCTCATCATTTAGGACAATGTTGAACATTGTTTTCTCACCTTTTCCTTCAGACACGATAATTTTTGTTTTATTCACATTAATTTTGAGGCACATGTTATTTATGCTTGTATTCAGTTTGCTCAACATTCTTTGCAAGTCCTCGATTGACTCTGCCATAACAACCTTACCATCTGCGAAAGCTGTATCTTACACACTTGTCCATGAATATGATGAATAGCCATGAGGACATAACGCATCCTTGTTTAACGCCTTGTATAATATCTAACCAGTCACTCAGTTTCCCATTAACCCTTACACTCGCTTTGCTACCTGCATATATTGTTTTTATTGCTTGTAGGAACCATCCTCAAATCTTTTCTTCTGTTATTTTCATTACCTTACGAATAAGTATTTTCGAATATATTTTACTTGCGATACTTAATAAGCTGATACCGTTGTAATTATTGCAGTTTCTTTTATCTCCGTTTCCTTTGTATATTGGTACGATAATCGCTTTTTCCAGTTATCTGGAACTTTTCACATCTCAATACATAAATTTATCAATTCGCACAACCTGTGAGGTATGTACTCGCCACCGTATTGAAGAATGTCAGCACTAATACTCTCTACACCAGCCTTACCGTTTTTCAAGTTCTGGATTATATCCCTAACCTCAGTGACACAGATTTTCTCAATTCAGTTTTCTCATGCATTATGTTCTATATCGCAGTTGTGGTGTCCTATATTTCATCTCCCAATAATTCCCTAAAGGAGTCTCTCAAAGCGTCTAGTATCCCGTCTGTATCATATAGCATTTAATCTTTGCTATTTCTCATGCTGCCAAACTCTGTATTTTTACTTCCATTCGTAGATTTATATAACAGTTTCTTGCTTCCTTTAAAGTCGTTTTGTATTTTCTTCTCTCCTTCTGTTCTATGAAGTGTATAAATTTACATAGAGACCCACGAGTAAAAATGGTTGCAAAACGATTCAAAAATTCACAGCAAATTTCTACTGGGATTCCACGTGGATTCAATGTGCATTTTCCCTAATTATTTTGACCTGTCATCCGTATCACGAGGTTATATTACTCAGATTAAATCCTAAATGCTCGATGTCTAAAGTATCAACTATTTTTTAGTTTACTTGAACTTTTACGAAGTAATATTCCGATCTACAAGTTCACAGAAAAAACAGAAGATAAACTTTACATCGATTTCCGACGAAAGATTCTTTGCAACAAAAATTAACTTCAAAGGATAAACTTTACACAAATATCGGTTAAACTTTCTTTTGTTTTTCCATGACAAACACATGTATTTTGAAAGACGCGAAGTTGGCTGAACAAAGCTTTATCGCTCTAAAAAATTTCCTGCAACAAATTTTATTCTTAGTTTTTTCTGTGTTGGCAGCAAATTCTGAACTTGCAGTATATTTGAATAAATAAAAAATGTGATTGACTTCTCCAACACCTCCCAAATACAAAGCATGACGACGCTAGAATATAACGCGATATTTCGGCGCGAATGTTGCAACATTGCTCAGATTTTAGTTCTACCAATATCGCCAAGGAACAAAACTTGTTACCTTTACCGCTTTTATTTGCTGGAAAATGAATTGGTGGTAAATGTGACTAAATTTATTCGTTGGGCTTGCGATTACTATAATTGCTAATATAAAATACGTAGGAGTACTAAACGGCGACTTGCTGCCGCACAAAACTGGTTAATTAGTTTTATCATAGAACTAGTTGTTGCAGCTAATACCATCTCTACTAATAAAAAGGCAGTTGACCCTACAAACTTTTTTATCAGTGCAAAACACTTCCAAAAAAATATTATGTGCCAATAGGCATCTTCCATAATTTTTTCTAGATTAAATAATATATAAATTCGTGATCTAAAAATTATTCGTTAATCCAACGACCATTTTAACCAAATAAGCCCGATGCAGGTTGCATAAGTCTGACGTTTTATTTATTGAAAATTTCATAAGCATTTCTCTTGTAAGCCAAATAGCAAAATTTATGAATAATTACCATCAATTGAAGCTAAAAGTATAGTAAACGAAAAATGATTTACGGTTGGATATATTTAGGTTGGCTGAGGATTTCAGCCCTTCTATTATGCAAAAGCATAGATCGAATCACTCGACGATAGAACTTTATGTAAATTTCATTTTACTCGCAGACAGGTTTCAATTATGAAAGTAATTACTGATTGATGATGCTCTTTTAACGCTTTAAAATGATCACGTTGAATTCAAACAAATTATTCCATTTCCTGATTTTACAGCTAATGTAATAATGGAACGAAATTGATATTAAATAATCAAAGCCCTCAATTTTCAAATATTTTTATATTGCATGTATAGAGTTTGAAGTCCTTATGCGTGAAGAGTTTGACTTAAAAAACATTTAATTTGAGCAAATGATTTTCAAACATAGGAAAAAAGTGTTCGATAATGGAATAAATAATGGATCTCTTGAGTTTTAAATGTGATAGATGCTGCAGAACTTGAAAAACATCGGCTTCACTTAATTATTCAGTTAATCCAGGTGGATATCGACAGATCACTGAGTGACGTGTGCACGCTTTTTCCCCCTATTCAATTGGTATTTTTTTCGCGTCATGGGACCACAGGTTCGCGTGCTCAATTCACCATACAATTTTTTTGGCGTATATGTGCACGCGCTTTTCTTGTTTTGTGACGCTCCATGCTCGTCCATATTCTTCATTTCACAAATATTTTAACGTGAAAATAGCGAATTCAATTAGCATTGAGCTACTCGCTCGAAAGAGCATTTTCATGTTTTCGTTTTATTGTCAAGTGCACCCCTGTTCCTACTTTTTTTATTCGTGGCACAATGTTGTACCATGAATATTGTAGATAGCTCATGAACACGGTAAACTGAAAACATGCGATATAATGTTTCCACGGTAAGCGAATTATATAGAGCTCTAGTTTTAGAAAATTTGTCTGAAAATTTTTAAATCATAAAATTATGCAATTGTAGCAAGTAAGGAAATTCTTATATTCTTTATTAAAATGAAGAAGTTATTTCCTATAGTTTCATATTGAATTATAAAGTACCTTTATAATGAATTGTTCCACTCACAAGTAATATATGTTATTTGTACGGTATGGCGATATTAATCATTTCCTTCGGCTTCCTAAAGCAATTAATTCATACATGATTATAATTATCGCATGCTATTAATCTCGCATCGTAAAGCATGCAAAAAAAATTATAGTGAAGAAATGGTGACTGGTTTCTATTCTGAAATACATTTTTTAAAGTGGAACAAATTCGAATTAACATTTGATATCTTATAATTGATTTAAGTGTTATGGATATAATTTGCTGTTATATTCTTTAAAGCAATTATAAAATTGCTCCAAATCAAATTGAGACTTCAAGCAGTATTGTGCATTCAATGCATGCAATGTGGGAAGAGTGATGAAAATTCAGAACAAGATCTGCTGATAAATTCAAGCAAATTACTTGACATAAAATGAGCATAATGATTCCTATAACAGCATACAATTTCTGCTCATGCAACACTTTTACGGTTCGTCGCATGGCATGAATTGAATAAGAATATAGTCCGGAGATAATAATATCTTGAGAAAGTTCAGTTTAAACTATACTTTTGTAGATTTTCATAATAAATCAATGAAGCTGATTTTTTTAAATGTCTAAATTGAAAGAAGAGATAATAGATAGTGGGATGTTTATAATATGTAAAGGATAACTGAAATGTCATTTCCTGATGTTGATGTAGAATGTATAATCTAATCAGACGAAGTTAATAGATATCCATGAATTGAGTTTCGTTTTCTACTTATCGCATGTTCATGCAACAAAATTGTTTGGTTAAGTGCATTTGGTTGTTTCAAGAAAAATCTTGGGTAAGTCAACAACAGTTTTATTGAGTAGAACAATCTCGTTTGCTTTAATAAAATACACTTCAAGTCCCATATATAATAATAGTTTCGGGAATTGCCTCGCACTGGCCTTGTTACTAAATCGGTACCCTCGAAACGTAAACAGTCAGGGCCGCCTGAACCGTTTCCAATGGGAATGCATTATATTGGGCAATATACTCGACTGAGTACTCGCGCACTGCGGCCCTTCTGAAGCGAGAGTCGCAACCGTCTCTCGCTCTGCGCGCTGAGAAACTGCGTGGGCCAGCAGTTCTAGGAATTACAAAACCGGACTGGCTTCTATGGGACCTGGAGTGTATATTGAAAATTTAACCAAACGTTTCGGTTGAATACACTAAACTATTTTTGTTTGGTTAGTAAATCAACGAAAGTTTCCCAACCAAAGATTTCGTTGTGTTGCATAATTTAGTGCAAACATTTAAATTATCTTTTTTTCTTGGCTTTTCTACTATGTATAATCTACATGTTTTTCAATATTTCTCCACCCCTTATAATTTTGAAATTCGATAAGTATATTTGAAAGGCAATAAACACTCAGCAACGTGATCCGAAAAAAATTTATTTGCTGTGGATACCATACACTATAAATAATTGTCCTGCAGTAGTAGCATAGGAACCTCGTAAAATCAAGTAAATTCGGTTTCACATCGCCATCACTGCGCACTCGCTGGTCAAGATTTAATGCTGCATTTTCCAATATAAATAAAGTTACATCCAATCGAACAGCTTCGTCGAATTTAACTTATCAGAAACGAAAAGTATCATTTGTTTTAAACATTTTTCATCATTTTTTTATAGAACTGAAAGGATTTTCTATTTTTTTAAAATGAATTTGATAAAATAAAGGATTTTTTCTCAATTTTTTGAGAATTTGATACAAGCCCAGTGTTTCCTAATAAGCAATTCTATGTCAAATCATCTAAAGAATTTCAGCTATTGTTAGTAATTTTGATGAAAATTCTTGTATTCTTTCTTTTATGTGTTGAAAGAAAACCTCTAAAATAATTTTTGAAAAATTCAAAAAAATTAGGTGGTATTTGAAATTGAAATGTTTTTGTCCTTTTTTCTTTAAACTTTCATAACTTTGGTAATTTTGAGGATATTAAAGTGTATTTTTTTATCATTTGTAATAAGAAAAGCATTAAGAATTAAGAATTAAGCAATAAGAAGCAGTTTTGGGAAAATATGAATTGGAAGCTTTTTTTTTAACATTTTGGATTTTTCAAAAACAAATTTTTGAACTGAATTTTTGAAAAAATACCCTCTTTATATTCTTTAATTTTTTTATAGATGGCTTACAATGCCCTCTAAAAGCCCTGTAAATATCAAAATGGGATCTCTCTTAGTTTTCTAGAAATAATTAAGAATGTAGGCGTGGCTTGGTGTGTCCAGCGCCGGAGAGTCAGAACTCTGAAGTTATTCGTGCATACAATTATAATATTCGCCTATTGCTCGTCTATTGTTTACATGGTTTTTCACAACGATTGCATCGTTTTGGCGTACGTTTTTAATTATTTTTCGAAAACTAAAGGAGATCCCATTTTGATATTTGCAGGGCTTGTAGAGGACATTGTTAGCTATCTATCAAAAAAATAAAAGAAAATAAAAAATGAATTTTTTTCAGAAATTCAGTTTAAAAATTTGTTTTGGAAGAATCCAAGAAGTTTTTAATTTTTTCAAAAATATATTTTTTTAGAACTGCGTCTTATTGAGAATAATTAAAAATATATACCTTAATATTATTAATATACTAAAGTTATGAAATTTTAAAGGAAAAAGGACCAAAAATTTTAATTTTTAATATCTCCTAAGTTTTTTTAATTTCTCAAAAATTATTTCAGGCGTTTTCTTTCAACACCTAAGAGAACGGATACTAGAATTTTTATCGTAATTTCTAACTATATCTAAAATACTTCAGATGATTTGAGATGGAATTGCTCTAATTAAACAATTTAATTATTAAATTTAATTTTGTGAGCGGTATTTATCTTCTTATTATATTAATGAAATTTCGTGTTATAATTTTCCATATATGATTTGTTTGATTTTATTTTACCTGTATTTCAGGAAATATATAAAATTTATATAATAAAATTATAATCGATAATAATTATTAAAAATAAAATACACAAATTATCAGAGAAAAAGATTGATAAGTCTTTTAGGATTGAAATTTAAGGTATGTTAGGCTCGAAAGTATTTTTAATTTTTTAATAATTGACATAGTCGTTTATGCACACGATTTTAAATATGAGGCAATATACAAATTTTATTTTCATAGAAAGTATTTTTGTCTTTTCATTTTCATGGAATTAAATTTTTCGGCATCAATGATATTGAGTATTTCTTTGGCAAAATAGTCAAAGTAATGTAGAAAAATAAAAAGATCAAAATAAACAAATTTAGAGAAAACAAATATATAGTTGGTACGGTGGGTCGAAAATAAACTTTGAAAATAAAAAATGGCTACTGCTGAAAAGCTGCTACGTTTTATTACAAATAAAAATCTCTAATGAATTTTTCAAATAAAAATTGTCGTATGGTGTCGCAATGAGATCAAAAAAGTTCAATTTTGAGAATTAAAAAAGATTTCCTTACGGGTACGGAAATCATGGTAATTTTTGTGTGTACAGTGTTTGCTATCAAATGCTAATAAAAATTTGAAATTAAAAAAGGTAACTTTTGCTTCAGTTAGAATTTTTTGAAATTGTGCAAAAATGACATTTTTCAAGATTTAGTTAATTTTTATTGAAATTACAATTTTTTGATTATGATGAATGACACTTTTTTAGTTCGCACTTAAAAAAGTCTTAAAACACTAAAATCATAAAATTTTAAGAAATTTAACGTCTAAGAAAATTCTGTTTCGAGAGCGAAGGAAATGAGCTCTCTAAATCTGAATCACTGAAAAGTCACTGATTGTCAATGAAATCTCACTGATTTAAATAGCTGGAATCCGGTCACTGATAACCAGTGAAAAGTTACTTATTCATTCAGTGAAAGTTTCACTTTTGAGAGTTGGCAGCCCTGCACCACGTCAATTTAGCAGTGATAATATAATAAGACTTTAGTAGATTCAATGAAATAATCATAGTAAAAACTTAAAACCCATAAATGTGATCGAATATTAAAAAATGTGAAAAGATTTGATGCTTCTAAATCACAAAAAACCTCACATATTTCTTTACTTTCAAGATTCGACTGTCATGTACTCTCTAAATCCGAATTAGTAGAAATTTTACTAATTCAATTAGTAGCATTGCATCTGACTGTTAAATTAGTAATTTTATCACTTTCTACTAAATGAAATGGTAAGATTTAGGTTACTAAATGAATTAGTAAGGGTATTCTACTAATCTGCTTAGTAGTACCAACTTACTAATTCAATGAGTAGCAACTGGTAGCAATGAATTTCTATTGGGGATTTAAAAGTGCTATGCGACACTGTCGGCCTCTACGCGAACTGACTAATATAGCCGTGGACAGCCGTGGATGACATACTAAATACACGTAAAACATCACGAAACACAGCAAAAACATAGCGTTTAAGTGTAATGGTCGTCCAACTGAATAAATAAGTGCTGTAATAAGTAGCTCTGATGAGCAACATACTTCCGAGCTGATAATTATTTGCTCCAATAATGGAATTTGCACATCAGTATCGAAAATCTACAAGTTTCGGAGGTTGTTGCGTCAGTGGTTGTACGTGACTCCAAAGAGAATAAAAACCTCAATTTAAGTTTTCATAGAGTGCCACAGATTGGAAGTGTTAAAATAAAAAGGCTTATTTGGAAAAATTGAAGTTGTAGATAAACACAGTGTGTGATTGAGAAATTTAAATGTGAAAGATTGTAACGTTAAGAATTTACATGTCTGCTCCTTGCATTTTATTATTGCTTTTCATAGTTTAAAACGATTAGTGTATGAAAACATTAACGTTTTATCGAAAAGTAGGTGTTACATGTGCAATTTCCATCGTATAGTAAAAAAACACATTTTATGTTAAAACTTTACCAATTCATTTAGTAGTGACATTACCAATTTCTTTAGTAGATACAGTTACTAATTCATTTAGTCAGTTATTCTTACTCATTGAATTAGTAGGTTTTTACTAATTGCCAGTAAACGAATCGGCACTATTTGAATTAGTAGAAAACTACTAGCAATTAGTAGTTTTCTACTAATTCAAATTTAGAGAGTACACACCCGTCAAGTAAGCACTTTTTATACGAGTTAGAGTATATTTTTCCGGCAGTAAATTCAGCACATTTACAGTCCGAAAATTCAAAACTTTATTTCTTAGAAAAATTATTTTTGCTATTTAAGTAAAAGAATAACAACAACGCTTTGCTTTAAAACTTGGAGGTTATGTCTGGCATGATTTACCCTGGTGTTACTGAATTGATTAGTGAAAAGTCCGGAATCACTGATTAATCAGTGAAATGTCCAACTACTATTTCAATCAGTGAATTTTTCACTGATTCATATTTAGGGAGAGGGCTTTCTTTTCATTGCAACTAAACTCATATGTCAGGCATGATACTAAAAAAAAGATTTTTTAATATAAATTAACTGAATCTTAAAACATCTCATTTTTGCTCATTTTCAATAAATTCTAACTGAAACAAAAGTAATATTTTTTTAATTTGAATTTTTTATTAGCATTTGATACTAAAAACTGTTTATAAAAAGATTACCAAAATATGCATGCTCATAGGGAAATTTGTTTAAATTTGCACAATTCAAAATTTGTTATTTTATTGCGACATTGTAGGACTATTTTTGATTTGAAAAAGTCATTAGAGATTTTTATTCGTAATAAAACGTAACAATTTTTCAGCACTACTATCTGTTTAAAAAAATCTGGCCCCTCTACAAATCATTGAATAACTCAATAAAAGAAAATCGCTAAAAAAAAGGAAAAACAACTTGTCAATCCTCATTTTATTACGAATAAGTACAATATAATTTGATCGCGATGCGTCCATAACTTTCGATGCAAATTTGCAGTGAAGGTGAAAAAACGTGGTTAAAAGCACCTTTTATAACTTGGTCAACTTACGACCGTTTTATTTCGTGGAAAAATGCATGAATTCTTTTGAAAAAAATTGAGTAGTTACTTTGAAGTTTTATTTATGAGTACATTTTCGAAAAATTCGAAAATATTTATAACTTTGGTGTCGGTAGTAAATAAAAGCGAAGGATGCTAACTCAGCTTCTAATCAAGTTGGAAGGTTCTACTGAGGCTTAAAATTTTCCAAAAAAATCAACAAATTCAATGCTGGGGATTTAAAAACAGTTAATTACATCAATGACACGCTATCGCACATTATGGTTTTCCATTTTTTTTGGGACTGGAGGCACAAAAGAAGTCGATGATACTCTCAGCAGGTTCCAGGGTATCGATGTCCTGCTTGATCCTTCCCTCATAAAGTGTCCTTTTTTTCTTCAACTTTCGTACATCTGGTAGAATGTGCTGCGTGGGTCAACTGACTTTGACAATAGTGGACGGTAACCCCTTCAACGTATCGATTTCAATTGAGGTCGACTACCGTAGAAAAAAAAAACAGAAAAAAATAATATGC
Source organism: Andricus curvator (assembly GCA_932195095.1). Lineage (NCBI taxonomy): Eukaryota > Metazoa > Arthropoda > Insecta > Hymenoptera > Cynipidae > Andricus > Andricus curvator. The sequence continues at coordinate 3,369 of CAKNYM010047208.1, read as the reverse complement.
GATAGCGTGTTATTGATGTAATTACCTGTATTTAAAAACCTACCATTGAATTTGTTGATTCATTTTTTATTTTTAAGCCTTAGTAGAGCCTTCCAGCTTGATTAGAAGCTGATCCTTCGCTTTTATCTACTGCCGACACCAAAGTTATAAATATGTTCGAATTTTTCGAAAACGTACCCATAAATAAAACTTTAAGGTAACTACTCAATTTTTTGCAAAAGAATTCATGCATTTTTCCACGAAATGAAACGGTCGTAAGTTGACCAAGTTATAAAAGGTGCTCTTAACCACGTTTTTTCACCTTCACTGCAAATTTGCATCGAAAGTTATGGACGCATCGCGATCAAATTATATTGTACTTATTCGTAATAAAATGAGGATTGACCAGTTGTTTTTCCTTTTTTTAAGCGATTTTTTTATTCGGTTATTCAATGATTTGTAGAGGGGCTAGGATTTTTGAAACAGATAGTAGTCATTATCAATTTTCAAAATTTGTGTACTCTCGGCATTCGGCCCACGCTAATACTTGGGTAGCTAAGTAGCTGAGATTATAGCGTGCACGGTTTATATTCTAAAATCTGGATCTCATGAAACTCATAACGTTGCCGGAGTTTAAACTTTTAAACCTCACGCGAGAAAGTGCAAGAGAATGAAATTTAAAAATATTTTGTTTTTTTCATGGATATCTGTGTATTTTAGCCTTATAATAATTTCTACTATCCCGACTTTTCTATAGGGGCCGTTCAAAAAATACGTAATGCGCATGTAACTTTAACATTAGCGTAACGCTGGAGGTGACCCCCCTCCCCCTAAAGGCGTTACGTATTTTTTAAACGGCCCCATACTATATAATCCGTAATCTTCTACTTTCGCACTCTTTATAAATAGACAATGTAATATCTAAAGGCTATATATTTCCAATTGATAAATACATCCCATTTTATTAGACTGTACATAATATGATAATGTTAAAATTTGTTTTAAGATAGGTTATGTCAGGATAGCCAGAAGATTTTTCGAAAAGAGGAACGCAATGAACAAAAGTAATGATTTTAATTTATGTTTACTTGCATTTTCTTTATTTCTTCTGATTACCACAATGATAGCTAATTCAGTAACATTGTGATGATCCAATTTAAAATCAAGTAACCCTCCATTTATAAAATTACACCAAAAACCATCATCTCAATATGTTCCCCAACTCCGAAAACCATTTCTCCCCAAGAGAATGAACATCTCTATTTATTACCCAGGACAAATAGCTCATAGCAACCCGCTGACCGCCTTTTTGCCCCTCGACTTTGTTTTGCCCCATCTTCGCTCTTCAATTTATCAAAATAAGCGGATAGACGTACCAATCATCAACAAAGTAAAAACCACGAACACAGAAGACAAAAAGTCGGTACAAAAGGGAGAATGAGGGGAATAAAGTGAGCGATGGAAAGAAAGAGAGAAAATAAGCATGAAGTAAAGGAAAGTAAAGTAAGGGGTACGAGTGAGGATGGAAGCTGGGATAATGGGGGAGGTATAGCGGAGGGCTGTTCTCGAATCGCAGCTCTAATCCCAGCACGGCAATCCAATATCCATTCTGCGAACGATTCAGCGCAGTGTGCAGGAAACGAGCGCTCGTCCATTTCAGCTTCGTTTACTTACTTCCAGTCTAGCGGGCAGGAAAATCGCCACAACTAACCCGTCGCGCCAGCCAGCTTCGAGAGTGAACGCCGCATTGTGCTGCACAGTTTGTGTACTAACTATGCCGATATAACATAACCTCTAATCGACTGCGCGCGCAGCCAGTATGCAGTTTTAAGTTGGAGCGCCTTGTTGTATGTCTGTATGCGCACTCACACCACTGAATTCGTTGACTTTGGCGTGAGGCTGAGATTAAACCGTGGAGGCGCGATTACGATCCAACAGAATCTGATTGGACGACGGTTCGCCGAACGACCGGGGCGGAGCAACCGTAATGAGTTTCTAGCTCAGTACTCTGTTCTCCCTCTTTCTTTCTCTCTCCCACCCATCCTCTCTGTCTTTCTCCTTTCTCTCTCTAGCTCATTCTTCAAGCCCTTCTCTTTACCCTTTTTCACTTCTCTTTTTGTCCTCTCTCTTTTTGCCTTTTGTCTTTTTATCGTGCCTCTTTCTCATGCTCGTTCTTCTATACTATCCGCTTACACGATTGTGTCTTACAGATGGCTGCTGCTGTGCAACATTGCCCCGGTTTTTTCTTCTGATACCCTTTGCAGTTTGCACCGACAAGGCGGTCCTCTGTATGCCTAGTTTGCTCGACTTCTTGCCTTTTATCTTTCCCCTTCGTAGAATGTACTCATGCTTGAACGACGGTCCTGTTTGCACTCGTAGATGGCCGTAAACCTAAATGGGAAAGTAAAGTATGATACAAGTACGTAATATAGACATGCGCATTACGTGAAATAACGCAATGGAAATGCGCTTGGAGAACATACACCCCGAGGAAAAAGTGATTCAGCTGAGAAGAAAGCGGCCTTTGCGGTAAATGAAGTTTAGATTTCTTGTTTAATTCTTGCAGTGAGGAGTTAGATGTCATCAATATATTACAAATTACATAACGCTTTTAGGGGGTTGGAGAGTCCCGTGTGGAAAAATTTCGTGGCGCTTTACTGTTTCTGTCCAGTCCGCCTTGAGTCGACACTGGCGCTCCACAGGCTGACTGTCCAGTGGCTAGACTGGGATGTAACGCTCGGATCGACTAGTTTCTAGACAGATCGGCTATTTTGATAACAAAATAATTAATAATTAAATAATATAATTATTTTTTATGCCATAAAAGTCCAATATATAGCTTTTGCAGTTAATTAAAAATATAAAAAAAGTTTTTGTACAAAAAAAAAAGAAGAAATGAGTTTCCGCAAATCTCTTGTACATACGCCGGGTGTCGAACTTCTGATGCAACTTCCTATTATATTGTTGTAACTTTGTCCCGTCGTCTTAACACCTCGGCCATCTAAAAGTTAAATTATTTTTCATTTTTGTGGGATATGAATTTCAACTCATTACATCCTAATATTTATTTGAATAAAGCATGAACAATTTTTAAACATCAAAAGTGCTTGATATGTGAATAAACCATTTAAAAAAATAAAGTTTGTATGATTTTCTTGCGGTTAGGCTACAAAATAATGATTGTTTATTATTTCAACTAATTAATACGTTAGGCTTAATTATCATTTACGCAATCAATAAATAATTAAAATAAATTAAATAAATCATTAATAATAATATTTGATTTTCTGGAATATCATCAATATTATACATAGCATTATACATATTATAATTATCATAAATTCAATATAAATTTATTATAACTTGACTATATAATTCAATTGAAAAAAA
>CAKNYM010047207.1:74634-87220 GCA_932195095.1 Andricus curvator | reverse complement strand
ACGTGGTTAATGTCCGTGCTCAGTTTCTGTAATCTTCTCGAAAGGGTCCCGATGATGCTATAAAATTATATTGCCTAATTGTGAGAAACCTATTTTGCGTAAACAACTCGAAGCTTATTTATCATTTCAATTACGCATTATAATTTCATGACGTCATCAGAACCCTTCAAGAAGATTATAAAAAAAATAGCACAGACACGAACCACTCGATATGATCTAAAAAATAAACAGAAAAAAAAACAGTTTCATAACTGAGAAATAAAATATTTGTAATTAAACAATTTATCCAAGAGTATTGATTTTGCAAGATAATTAAAATTCAACTCCCGCTGGGAAAAATCGAAACGGATCTCAAAGTGACTGTGTGGGAAGAAAAGAAAAAAAATGAAAAGAAGAAAAGAAAAAAAAAAGAAAAAATGTGGTGAGATGCATGAACTTTGAACTGACCTGTGAAGTTGAATGGGGGTAGACCTGGCAGGTAGATGCTGATTGTGGGAGGGTGGTGGGGCCTGGGTCTGGTGCGATTGGGCCTGACCCCGGGCCGCAGAGGTCGCCGCTGAGCCGACCAACGAGTGACCGTGGCCGTGGCCCCCGTGGGGGTGGGGGTGATGATGGTGATGCAGATCTGCCCCCACAGGGCCCACGGGCCCTACTGGACCCCCCACCCCCAGACCGCTCACTACCTGGACTTGTTTGCCCACTGTCTCCATCACCCCTGGCGCATTATGTACTGCAACAAAAAAACATTCAAACATTTTTCATTTCTTCTCCGATTCAAGTCTTTTTATTACTTTCTAAGTATTTCAGGCACATCGTCGCTTACTTAATTCTTCACAAATTTAAATTCCGTGTTCCTTTCAATTCTCTTTTTTTTCGGTTCTAAGCTGTATTTGAACTTTCTCAGAATTAAATTGCCTTTGCAGAAATAAAATTTACAATAAAACAACAAAAAAACTAAATATTGCGAATTTGTTTCGTTTGTTTGAGTCAAAAAAACATTTGTTTGACCCTATATCAAAGATAGAATTTGTTTGATTCAAATAAAATTTGTTTGAGTTAAACAATGGTGTGTTTGAATCAAATAAATTTAATTTTAATCAAACAAATATTTGTTTAAATCAATAAAATATTTGTTTGACTAAAAAATTATGACAGTTAATAATTAGAAATTAGAAGAAAAAATTATGAATCTTCAAAATCTAATGATTTTTCTTCAAAAATATCAATTTTCGGTAAAAGAAAAACGCTAACAAAACCGCAAATCCTTGAAAACTCATAATTTTTTATTATAATTCCCGACTAATAATTAATAATTCCCGGCGAAGTTTAGAGTTTTAAATCTTCTTCGAAATTTAATGATGTTTATTTAAAATAACAAATATCCTGTTAAAAACGTTAATATTAGCTGAAACTATTCAAAAATGGACTATAATGATTTTTGTTTTAAAATACCAATTTTTAGAGTAAGACGCCGACATAACCTAGATTTGTTGAAAAATTATGAACATTCAAAATCTAATGATTTTTCTTTAAAAATATCAATTTTCGGTAAAAGGAAAACGCTAAAAAAACAGAAAATCTTTGAAATCTAATAATTTTTTATTCAAAATACCAATAATTCCCGACGATAAACACTACCATAACATAACAAAAAATTTCCTTAAATTATAAATCTTTGAAATTTAATGATTTTTATTTAAAATAACAAATTTCCTGTAAAAACGTTAATATCAGCTGAAACTGTTCAAAAATTGAAAAAATTTTACGGACTATAGTGGTATTTGTTTTAAAACACCAATTCTTGGAGTAAGACAACAACATAACCTAGAATTGTTAAAAAATTATGAACATTCAAAATCTAATGATAATCTATGATATGTCATTTAAAATGTCAATTTTTAGTAAAAAAAAAACGCTAAAAACCGAAAATCTTTTAAATCTAATATTTTTTTATTAAAAATGTCAATTTCCGGTGTACAAAGCTAACATAACCTAAAATTGTTGGAAACAGGGAATCTCGATGATGATTTTTGTTTAAAAATGCTCATTATCGGCGAAAAAAACTAAAAAACGTAAATTTTTTAGAAATTGTTAGTCTTATTCGAAACTTTATGATTTTATATTAAAAATCTTTTTAAAAAATACTAATTCATAGCAAAAAGCACTAATATGAAATACTTATATTTTCAAAAATTTATTAGATAATTTGAAAGTTTTAATTTAACCGTACAAATGTATTAAAAAGTACAAATGTTTGGGGCATTTTGTAATAAAAAAAAACTTAATTTATAACAATTATTTGAAGTTTATTTAAAAATTTAATTTAATTTATTTAAGAATTAAAGAAACAGTTTCTTTCCGATAATTTTTTACATTTCACCAAAAATAACTTTAAAGTGAAGAAAATCATTTTAAATTAAAAAAAAAATTTCATTGAAACTTATTTTGGATACTAAATCTAAATCCACTAAATATTATAAAAAAAAATTCTTTTTTCTGACAAGGAGAGGCAATAACTGTAAATTTTAATTTCATTTTTTTTTTAATGAAAGCCGACAGCTCAGGCAGTAGCTTCATGGCGGGAAGGTTGCGTGCTTGATTCTCGCTGCCTGCACTTTTTTTTATTTATCTACTTTTTATTTATTTAAATGTTTATAAATAACATTTCTTTCAATAATCTTAAAAACTCTGCAAATAATAATTTTCTTAATGCCTTTTTCACGGCAAAACTATTTTTTTTAACTTTAACCTGTTTTTCATGAAATTTTTTTTGTATAAATGTTATTAATTTTCTCGTACTGTTTAACAATTATATTTAAAATTAGAAGTACACATGAACGAGGATTTTTAAACAAAAAATTGTATATTTAAACGCCGCATTTTTAATCCGAAACAAAAATTTCATTGAACAGCCACTCTTCTGTTTGAAAATTCTGATTAAAAATACAATTTTCCGTTAAAAAAACCTCGTTCATAATTCTAATTTTAAATATAATTGTTAATTGTTAAAAATTATTATTAGCACAATTTGTGAAGATCATCAAAGAAAAATATATTCATAAACATTTAAATAAATAAGAAATAAAAAATAGCTGAATAAAAAAAAAGTGCAGGCAGCGAGAATCAAACACGCAACCTTCCCGCCACGAAGCAGAGGCACTACTGCCTGAGCTACTAAAATGTACAATCCCGTTTAAATAAAAATTTCCCTTAAGCGGGAAATGCAATTTTCGATCTATTTTTTGCCAAGTTAGCATAATTTCCTGATTTCAGGAGAATGAAAAGTGATCCGTAGTCGAAAATAAACCCTCTTGCGAAAAAGAAAAAGGGGAGGTTTCGTCCGAACATTAAAGCTGGCTAGTCACGCTAAAGTCGAATTAACAAGGTTGCACCGAGTTTGGATGTCTAGTTTCTCCCTTCCCTTAAATCCCCCCCCCACACACTTTCATTTTCATCCCCACCTCCTGACAGTACAGTTTTATTGCGCACCTCCCACCACGAAAATCGGATCCAATCAGAGAATTGGGAAATGCGCATGTTCCTCGAATCACGAATCCTTAGTCACAGAAACTGCGTTAGTGAGCCAGAGGTCCAGGGAATTGCGAAGCGATAAACATTCTATGATCCAACCTAATTTTTTTTTACTTCTTAACCCAATTTTTTTACTTCTTAACCCAATTTTTAAATAATTTTTGTCTGAAAAAGATCTTCTCCTCTCGCTCCGCTGGGAATCGAACCACAGAACTACTGATTTCCGGTCAGGTGCTTTCCCATTAAGCTACTAGAGTGATCGAGAGAAGAAACTTTTTTCAGAAATACACGCATTATTATGCTAGATGGTACAAATCAAATTTTTCAAGGAATCTGTATTATCATTAGAGAATAACAGAAAATATTTAATGTCTTTTCAGACTAGATGGAGCTATGAATGAAAAATTATTGTAAATAATTTTTTTAAAAAAGAAAATTTTAAAAATTAAAGAAAAATTATTTTAAATAATTTTAAAAAAATTATTTAAAATAATTTTTCTTTCATAGCTCCATCTAGTCTCAAAAGACGTTAAATATTTTCTGTTATTCTCTAATGATAATACAGATTCCTTGAACCAATTTTTAAAAATAATTTTACAAAAAAGGGTATTTTTTAGAACAAGGTGGCCACAAAATTTAATTTTCAAAATTCCCTGATTTTTCCCTGACCATTAAAATTTGGAAGAACAGAATTTTCAAACAGGGGAAAGAGGGTGATTTTTCAAGAAAATGGGGAAATGAATTATGTTTAATCAAATTAATGTAGATACCGAATGGCTTTAAATTTCTAAGACTAATTTTAATTCTAATTCTTCTAATTTTCAACCCAAAATTTGAGAAAATTAAATCGTCTTCAAATTAAATTGATATAAACTTAAATTTTTCGGAAATTCTAAATCCGATTTTCAAACAATTTAATTGCCTCAATCATATACCAAAAGATATGACTTTTATAACAAAATAAATAAATTTTCAATAAAAAGTTCATTTTTAACAACAAAAAAACTAATTTTCGACTAGAAGGATGATTTTTCAACCAAATAGTTGAATTATTAACTTGTAAAGAATAAATTCTTAACCAAAAATGGAATAGGTAATTTTTCAGAAAAAATGTTAATTTTCAACAAAAGAAAAAACGAATTTTCAACTAAAATAATGATTTTTCATCAAAGAAGATTAATTTTCTACTCAAAAAGAAAAATTTTCAACTTATAAAAAATAACATTCTAACCGAAAGTGGAATAGTTAATTTTTCAGAAAAAAATGTTCAGTTGCAATAAAAAAAACAACGAATTTTCAACTAAAATAATGATTTTTCAGAAAAGAATATTAATTGTCTATCCAAAGACAAAATTTTCAATTAGATAAATAAATTCTCAACCAAACAGTTGATTTTTCAAGTTATAAAGAATAACTTTTTAACAATAAAATCAAACAGTTAATTTTTCAGAATAAAAAGTTAATTTTCAACAACAACAAAATTAATTTTCGACTAAAAGGATGATTTTTCAACCAAATAGTTGAATTATTAACTTATGAAAAATAAATTTTTAATCAAAATTGAAATAGGTAATTTGTCAGAAAAAAATGTTACTTTTCAACAAAAGAATAAACGAATTTTCAACTAAGATGATGATTTTTCAACAAAGAAGATTAATTTTCTACCCCAAAAAGACAAATTTTCAACTTATAAAAAATAACTTTCTAACCAAAAGTGGAATAGTTAATTTTTCAGAAAAAAATCTTAAGTTTCAATTAAAAAAAAAAATTTCAACAAAACCAAAAAGAATTTTTTTTCATGAAAAAAGTATGAAAACGGTTTATTTATAAAAATTTGTTTAGAACAATAAAATTGTAGACATTTTTTGAAAAGTAAATTCCAGATTTTCAAAACTGTGTCTCATTTCAAAATCTGATTCTCATTTCGACACCGATTGTCGTCACTTTCAATTATATTTAAAACTGTGAATAATTTAGATAAAAATAGATAAAAATGTAAACATGATTTATGTTCAAGAAAATAAATGAAAAATTTAATTAAAAAATTAAATAGCCACTATATAGAATTATTTAAGAAAAGAAGCTCTTTTATATCTCCGAGATCATTAAATTTAATTAGAGATAATTGAATTTTAATTGAAAAGTCGATTAAGGATGTTCTAGGTGTACAGTCAATCTCAAAATTATTCATTTTTTCGACTCTTAACTTAATTGATAGAATTAATAAAAAAGGCCAATTTATTATTGCAACGAATTTTAGAAAAGAAATTTATCAGTAAATAATAACAAAACAGTTGATTTCATAACTGTTTATTTACAAATAGTTATTTGAATATTTGTATTTTCGATTTCACTCTAGACAAAATTTGTAATTTTCATTCAGTTTTAATTAACAATAGCTAATTTTATTCCTGCAATACAATTATTCTTAGTTATTTATTTTGCGAATTAAACAATTTTCTAAATAATATTTCATATATTTTAATTCAACTTTCAAATTATTATTTAATATTCAAATCTTTCAAGGAATCAAAATGTTCAATAAATAAAAATTAAATTTTTAATAAAGACGCTTCGATTTTTTTCTAACATTTTTTACAATTATGAAAGGGCCTTTTTGATGATTTTATAAATCAAAATAAAGATTGAATAATTTTTAGCTTGATTGTACAGTGTCTTTTATTTGAAAATTCTGCTAAAAATATTCTAACATTAAATTGGATTACGATTGAAGAATGTTCATTAATGAATATAAATAATTATGATCATGGAAAAAATTTTTGTTTACGTTTTTGAAATGCTTTTCAAAACATTTAATTTTTTTGAAATTCAATTCTAATTTTCTTAAAAAATTCAATTATCTCAATATTGCGGATTTCCTTCCGGCCACAACTTTAATTTTGAATTCGAGAAAATTAAATCCTCTTCAAATTAAATTGATTCAAACTTAATATTTTCTGAAATTCTAAATCCGATTTTCAAACAATTTAATTTCCTTAATCATAGATTTTCTTGCGGCCACAATTGTAATTTTCTCGGCTTCAATTTTCCTATTTTTAAATTGTCTGTAATTAAATCGTCTTCAAAATTAATCGATTTAAACTATAATTTTTCTGAAATTCAAATTCCAATTCTTTTTTTCAAAAAATTCAATTGCCTCAATTATTGTAAATTTTCTTCCGGCCACAAATTTAATTTTCTGGAATTGAAATTTTCCTATTTTGAAAATTCCCGTAATTAAATCTTCAAATTTAATCGATTTCAACTTCAATTTTTCTGAAATTTAAATTCCGAGTACCAAAAAAGTCAAAATTATCTCAGAGATTTTCTTTCGATCACAACTATAATTTTATTGAATTGAAATCTTCCTATTTTGAAATTGGGTATAATTAAATCGCCTTCAAATTTTATTGGATTCAAATATCAATTTTTATGAAATTCAAATTCCAATTATCAAAAAATTCAATTCTTTCAAAGATTTTCTTCCGGCCACAAATTTAATTTTATGGAATTGAAATTCTCCTGTTTTGAAAATTTCCGTAATTAAATCTGCAAATTGAATCGATTTAAACTTCAATGTTTCTGAAATTCAAATTTCCATTCTAATTTTCAAAAAATTCAATTATCTCAATCAGAGATTTTCTTCCGGTCACAACTATAATTTTATTGAATTGAAATCTTCCTATTTTGAAATTGGGCATAATTAAATTGTCATCAAATTTTATTGGATTTAAATATTAATTTTTCTGAAATTCAAATTTCAATTCTAATTTTTTAAAAATTCAATTATCTCAATCAAATATTTTCTTCCTGTCACAACTATAATTTTATTGAATTGAAATCTTCCTATTTTGAAATTGGGCATAATTAAATTGTCATCAAATTTTATTGGATTTAAATATTAATTTTTCTGAAATTCAAATTCCAATTTTCAAGAAATTCAATTACCTCAAAAATTTTCTTCCGGCCACAAATTTAATTTTCTGGAATTGAAATTCTCCTGTTTTGAAAATTTCCGTAATTAAATCTTCAAATTTAATCGATTTCAACTTCAATTTTTCTGCAATTTAAATTCCAATTTTCAACAAAATTAATTGTCTCAATATTGCAGATTTTCTTCCGGCCATAACTATAATTTTAGTGAATTGTAATCTTCCTATCTTGAAATTGGGCGTAATTAACTTGTCTTCAAATTAAATCGATTTAAACTTCAATTTTTCTGAAATTCAAATTTCAATTCCAATTTTCGAAAAATTCAATTATCTCAATCAAAGACTTTCTACCGGTCACAAATCTAATTTTATTAAATTGAAATCTTCCTATTTTCAAATATTCCCTGATTAAATCTCATTCTAATTTAATCAATTTCAACATTAATTGTTCTGAAATTCAAATTCCAATTTTCAAAAAATTCAATTGCCTCAATCATGGATTTTTTTTCAGGTCACACCTTTCATTTTCTTGAATTCAAATCTTCCTATTTTGAAATTATCCAGAATTAAATCGCCATCAAACTTTATTGGATTTAAAATTTAATTTTTCTGAAATTCAGATTCCAATTCTTCAAAAAATTGAATTTCCTCAATCATAAGTTTTCATTCGACGACAACTTTAGTTTTCTCGAATTCAAAATAATTTTCCTATTTTGAAATTGTCCACAATTCAATCCTCTTCAAATTTAATCGATTTAAACTCCAACTTTTCTCAAATTTCCATTTCGTTTTCAAAAAATTTAATTTTCAAAAAATTCAATTATTCGCGTTATTGACGAAAATTAAATTGTGTAATAAAGTTATCAGAATATTGAAAATGCAATCCGACATAGTGGGATTATATAAGCCTGTGAGCAACTGACATTTACAAGGGGGTGGGGAGGGGGGAGAATCGCGAGTGGAGGTGACGTTTCGAGTTATCTTACGCTAAATCCACCACTGAATCCGGACGCGTTGTAGACATTAAAGCGGAACTACCGATGTCTACTTATGTCTGCAGCAGTGCAGAGAAAATTTTAGGTCTTCACTTGCAAACCTTCCTATCAACTTTTTTTCTCCGTATTTTACAAATCCTTCTTTCTATTGACGAAATAGTCATATTTGGGTCACTAAAGAAACGGGTAACTTAATTTTATATTAGAAATTGTAAGGTAGTTATCTAACGTCTCAATAATGCATAATCAACGTTCGTGCGTTCAAATCCCGGCTGGGGTATATTTTTTACGCTCACTATTTTTAAACATTATACAAGAATTACCTTTTTCTCAAATTTAAATAGGTAAATTTCTACTATAAAATATGCTGCTATTTAGAGAAAATTCTGATTTGTTTGAAAATATAAAAAGTCGATTTTCACAAAAAAACCCACGCTTATATTTTTGACAATTTTTGGTTGAATTTCTTTTTTACAAAATCGAATTTTCGCATCCAGAAAAGATCTAAAAAAATGGCTCTTGCTATTTTGTGAAATCTTGCATCTTTTATAAAATAAATTCGAAAATTGTATTTTCCGGAATAAAATTATCTCGGCCACAAAAACGGTTTAGCAGAAATTTTATATATTTTTTTCTTCGAATTTGGAAAACATAAAAAGCAAATTTTCTGGAAAAACACACATTTTTTATTTTTTGCAATAAAAACATTTTTTAATACAATTAATAATTAACTGATCAATTAATGATTGCATGATTGGAGATTTTTAAAACCAGAAATAATTTTACATTTTCCTAAAAACATGTTTTTAATCATAAACAGGTCCAAAAAATAATTTTCTGTAAAAAGGAAAAATTATTCTCGGTTTTAATCAAACTTAATCTGTTTTTTTTTTTTTTCAAAAAAACGAAGTGATCTAAGGAACAATTTTTCTCTCTTGAGTTTTTCACATCTCGCTTCGTTGTCGAGAAAAAAAGGAAAATTAAAAAAAAAGTATAAATGAATTTTTTTTAAAACGGCCCTGGGAAAGATTATTTTTTTTTTTTTATCGAAAAAAATCCAAAAAGGAAAATCCAATTTTTCTCAACTGATTTGAGGCCCAAGTGGCCGGAAAATAAAATGTTCTTCTTTTGTTTCTTTCTGGGATACCTCACAAGAAATATTTTAAAATCAAAATTTAAATAATTTTTAGACGTTTTTTTGACAAAAATGATTTTTTTCGTTTTTAGGAAAGAAAATTTTCATTTTTCTTGAAAACTATGCAAGATATTAATAAAGATTACCAGACATAATTTTTTTACCTCCTAAACTAGAAAAAAACAGTTTTTCAAACAAAAAAAAAGCGAGATAAAAATAGTAAAGGGTTTTTTCATAAAAATTTTTCCAAGGAACAATTTTTCTCTCTAGACTTTTTCATATTTTGCTTCAATTTCCAGAAAAACAGGAAATTTTGATTTTTTAAAATAAAAAATGAATTTTTTCAAAACGGCCCGGAGAAGGATTGTGTTTTTTATCGGAAAAAACCAAATTTTTCTCATTGATTTTAGGTAAATCTGGCTGGAAAATAAAATGTTCTTCCTTTATTTTTCTCTGGAATGCCTCACAAGAAGTATTTTAAAATCAAAATTAAAATAATTTTTAGAGACATTTTTGTAAAAAAAATGGTTTATTCCTTTCTAAGAATGAAAATTTTCATTTTTCCTAAAAACTATGCGAGATACTAATAAAGATTATACGTCATAATTTTTTTAACTTCTAAAATGAAAAAAAACAAGTTTTTCAAAAAAATAGAAAGAAGCGAGACAAAAATAGTAAAGGGCTCATAGTAATTTTTCCAAGGAACAATTTTTTCTCTCTAGACTTTTCCACATCTCGCTTCATTTTCGAGACAAACAAAAATTTTTGATTTTTTGAAATTTAAAAATGTTTTTTTTTTTCAAAAACGGCCCGGAAAACGATTGTATTTTTTTATTTAAAAAATGCAATTTTTTCAATTGATTTGAGGTCAAAGTGGCTGAAAATACAATTTTCTTCTTTTATTTCTTCCTGAGATCCCTCACAAGTATTTTAAAATCAAAATAAAGATCATTTTTAGATGCATTTTTGATCAAAATGATTTTTTCATTTTTCAGAATGAAAAATTTAATTTTTCTCGAAAACTGTGCGAGATACAAAAAAACTTTACGGATCAAAATTATTCCCTCGATTGAAATCTACAAAATTATTTTCTTTTATAATATGCTATCTAGTGCAGTTTTTGAAATTTAAAAAAAAAATGGAATAAAATCGAATAAAATAATAATTTTAAAACAATATTCTACATATTACTTTTGAAAAATATTTTTTTTTGTAGCATTAAAAAAAGTTATTTTTTATCTCTCGATAAAACTCAATTTTCTCAAAAATGTATCTAATGATTATTCTCCTTTTAATCTTAAAATACTTTTGAGACATCGCAGAAGGAAATATAAGAAGAAAACTTTATTTTCCAGCCACTTTGATCTAAAATCAATTGAAAAAAATTTTAATGAAAAAAAATGAACTTTTTTCCATTTTAAGAAACAGACTGTAGCTTTTACAATATCTTGTATCACTCGCGAGAAAAATTAAAAAATTCAATATTTAAAAAAAAATATCTTGTTGGCAACAAAAATGATTTACCACGAATTTAAAAAAAATCATGAATAAAATAAAAAGTGGAGTTTTCAATAAAAACCGCTTTCCATGTTTTCAAAAATAAATTTTTTTATGTCACCAAATATTTTTTATGAAATCGTGCCTATATAAAAAAGATATTTTATAAGTTTATTGCAGACAATATCATTTTTGTGGCCACGAGAATTTTTTGTTCGAAAAATTAAATTTGTTTCTTTTTCAAGCTTTTTAAAAGGCTTTTTTACGTTTTCAACAAAAGCAATGCCATTTTGTTGATTTCAAACATTTTTTAAACTTTCCAGAGGGTATCAAAAGAGCACAATATACCTCACCAGAACCTAAAAAAAAGTTTAGATACATCAAATAAGTCAAAATTTACAGAGGTTTAAAATAAAGAATTGCTGTTTTTTAAAAACAAGCTTCAAAATTCAAATACGCAAAACTTTCCAGTATTTGGGTCACTAAAGAAATTGTTAACCTAATTCTCTATTAGAAACTGTATACCTAATCGAAGGAGTAGAATTTTACTAAAGAGGCTCACAAGGTAGTTATCTGTCGTCTCAATAATGCCTGATCAACATTCGTGCGTTCAAATCCCGGCTGGGGTAAATTTTTTACGCTCACTATTTTCAAGTATTACCTCCTTCTACTCAAATCCCTTTAGTAAATTTCTACTAGAGTCAAAAATAACTGAATTTTAAAGCAAAAAAAAAGGAAAAACTCACCAGCAATCACGTTAACTGTTGGAGGAATCGAGTTGAATTTTTCTAACAAACACTCGACCCGCACCGTGTTTGGTTGTTCACTTTGTCGACACGTAGAAACTACCTATGTACATGTTAATCGGTCGCACACAACTCGAAAAAAGGGATTCTTATTTGGAAAACCTTGTTGAACTTCGCACTAGAATAATAATTGTACCGACTTTTTTACACTGACTCATATCCTTTAGATCCACGTTATCCTTTTTGCACTTTCTTCTTCCACTTTAGCTTTACACTAGAAAGAATTTCACGTATATTTACACAAATGCACTGGCACACACGCACGGCCTTTTTTATTATTCCCTCCTCTTCTGGTGCTGATGCTGCTCAAACTGCTGCTGATCTTGCCCCTCACGTCGTTTAGCGGACGTTCTCTAAAGGTGAAGAATAAAAAAGACAATATTTTAGACACCACTAACAAATTATCTTAATTAATTTTTTTCTGAAAAAAGATCTTGTCCTTTTGCTCCGCTGGGAATCGAACCACAGAACTTCCGATTGCCGGTCGGGTGCCTTCCCATTAAGCTACTAGAGAGATGGAGAGACGAAACTTTTTTCAGAAAATACACGCATTATTTTGCAAGGTGGTACATATCAAAGTTTTCAAGGAATCTGTATTATCATCAGAGAATAACATAAATTTTTAACGTCTTTTCAGACTAGATGGAAATATGAATAAAAAATTATTTTAATTAATTTTTTTCTGAAAAA
>CAKNYM010047207.1:44908-66035 GCA_932195095.1 Andricus curvator | reverse complement strand
AAAAATTAGCAATTTGTCAACCAACAAAATGCATTGGATGCATCCAACAAATCGGAAACGATCTGGGATGTGTACAACTTACGCCTGAGTCGCAAATAAAGCTTTGGGTCATTAAACATCTGATCAGCGTCTAAGATAATTTTTCGTCTGGGTCCACCCACGGATTGATGAATCCTAATGAAAAACGTTGAGCGTCTACTGAAAATCGAACTGTTCTGATGATGCAAACTATTTTCAGATCGTCAAAAATCAGCATTTTTTCAACCAACAAAATGCATTGGATGCATCCAATAAATCGGAAACGATCTGGGATGGGTGCAACTTACACCTGAGTCGCAAATAAAGCTTTGGATAATGTTGTGTAAATATCCGATCAGCGTCTAAGATAATTTTAAGTGTCGGCTTGCACAACAGTGCTGCGAGTGTGTGGGTTCTAGAATGTAGATGTGGAAGGTCAGTCAGTCGCTTGCTAGCAGCCAACGTGGAATGCTCTTTAGAGTTTAGCTTTAGAGCGAGTATGTAGCAGCCAGGGTGTAGGTGAGCTGAGCATACAGCCTCAGGCTCTAATGTTCTATTCTATACAAGTACGAGTACGAGTATATATAGTTCCACAATCCACACATTTGTAGTTTTCCAACGCGTAGCGATAGCTGAGCTGACTTTGGTTTGGGCTGCGGCCTTGGCCAAACATATTAGGAGCTCTTCGTTAAAGCTGCTAACGGTAAAACCTGCCGAGTTTCCATAGCGCTCTGAAAATCCACGCTGTGGTTCTGGATGGTATCACCTGGTCTCGGATTTTCGAAAAAGGAGAATCAAAACTGGAAGAGTTTTGAGAAGCATCAAGCTTTGCAGACGGAAACCATTGTTCCAAGTCCGAGAACCAGATGCTGATAGCTTTTTTGATTAAGAACTGATCAGATAGACAGCTGACTTTGGTTTGTCAATATCACTTATTTCTGAAAGATGAGTTTCATCTCTGCTAATACTGTTTCCTTTTTACTCGACATCTCTCTGCTGAGTGGATTATACGATTCCAATATCGCTAGGCGGGATGAAAGCTCATCAGGAATATTCCAAGATCCATAGAAAAGCAATATTCGAACTCGACAAAGTCTCTAGTGCAGAGAAGATCGAAAGAGGCTGAAATAGAAGGGACTCACCCCATCCCTAACCTTGCCAAATTTCAAAACCAGGGCGGGACAAACTTTTGGATCAATACTGGATAGTTGATTCGCAAGGCTGACCCTGACTTTAGGGAGCTTTTCAGATTCGATGGGAGATGCCCCCTACCTATCCTTAGAACTTTGTGGATGGTCCACAATTTTATGATTGATGGTCGACCTCTAGTTGATGATACAATGAATCAATTGTCAGTCTGCCAAATTCTCTCTTTGAATGACGATACAGAACTGAAGAAGATGAAATAATTTGTAGAAAAGGTCGAAAAAAACTGACCAAACTCGAAAATTAAAAAAATTAAATCCAGTATTTTTTCAGTGTCTGGAGACATGAAAGTAGCTGATAATAAAGTTATGTATTTATCAATATTAGTGTTCGAGGAATCGTGCTGTAATTTTACAACTTTTTAACAATTTTTTTGCTATTCCATTTTTCTCTAAAAACTAGGTGTGTCACGAAAATATCGAAAGCATTGTTGTCGCTTTTCCTTGTTGCCGATTAGTTAATTTGAAAAACTCGAAGGAATGTTCCCAAATTTAAACACATAATGAAGAATCGAGTTTCAATTGATTAAGATTTATTAATTAAAAATTTTATTATTACATTTCAGTTAAAATAATTAATTTTGAACCAAGAAAAAGAGAATCTGCAACAAAATAGTTAAATTTTCAACCAAACTGATGAATCTTTGGTTTAAAAAATTAATTTTCAACAAAAAGTGCAATAGTTGATATTTCCACAATGAATTTTTTATTTTAAATAAAAAACTGTGAAATTAAACCCAAAAATACGAAATTTCAACAGAAGAGTTGCATTTTAAACCAAGATTGATTCTTCAATCAAAATAAAGAAAAAAAATCTCATCAAAAATGTTGAATTTCTAAGTCATAAAGACAAATTTTTTGAGAATAAGTTTAATTTACAACCCAAAAATATGCATTTTATACCAAATAATTGAATTTTTGACTAAAAAATACGAGTTTTCAACAAAATAAATGAATTTTTAACTGAAAAAGATAAAAATTTAACAAAAACGAGATAATTAGATTTTTAATGAAAAATTCATTTTCAACCCAAAAAAAACGAATTCCTAATCAAATTTGTTAAATTTTTAACCAATGAAATGAACTTTTAACTAAAATGATGCATTCTTTATAAAAAAATAAATTTTTAACCAAATAGTTACATTTTCAACCAAAGAGGTTATATTGCTACCAAAAAGACAAAATTTCAACAAAATAGATGAATTTTCAAATAAAAAAAGATAAATTTTGAACAAAAAATAGAAATAGTTATATTTTCAACCAAACAGATGTATTTTCAACTAAAAAGGTTACAAGTCTATAAAAAAAAAATTTCGAAGAAAAATTGAATAGTTCAATTTTTGGTTAAAAAAATTAATTTTCAATAAAAAAACTAATTTTCAATCAATGAAATTAATTTCAACCGAAAAGATTGATTTTCTACCAAAAAAAGAACCATTTTTAACATAATACATGAATTTTAAACCAAACATTTTAATGGAATTTTCAACCTAATAGTTGAATTTTCAACCAAACAGATGAATTTTCAACTGAAAAGGTTAAAAGTCAACAAAAAAAATTTTTGAAGAGAAATTGAATGGTTAAATTTTTACTTTAAAAAATTAATTTTCAATGAAGAAAACTAATTTTCAACCAATGAAATGAAATTTCAACCCAAAAGATTAATTTTCTACCAAAAAGAATCATTTTTAACAAAATACATGCATTTTTAAACAAATTTAATTTCTTTTTTAATTTTAAACGGAATTTATAACCTAATAGTTGAATTTTCAACCAAAAAAGTTATATTGCTATCAAAAAAGGACAAATTTAAAATAGAACTTAAATAGAAAAACTTAAAATAGAATTTAAAATAGAAAATAGAACAGTTTAATTTTAAGTTAGAAAAATAAGTTTTTAACTCAATAAAATAAATTTTCAACGAAATAGTTGACATTCCAACCAAACAGATGAATTTTCAACTAAGAAGATTAAATGACTAAAAAAAATGTCGACGAAAAATTGAATAGTTAAATTTTTAGTTAAAAAAAAATTAATTTTCAATGAAAAAAACTAATTTTCAACAAAAGAAATGAAATTTCAACCAAAAAGATTAATTTTATACCACGAAAGAATAATTTTTAACAAAATACATGAATTTTAAACCAAATATTTTAATTTTTAATGGAATTTTCCACCTAATAGTTGAATTTTCACCCGAAAAGGTTATATTGCTATAAAAAAAGACAAATTTTCTACGAAATAGTTAAATTTTCAACCAAACAAATGAATTTTCTACCAAAAAGATTAAATATCAAAATAAAAATGTTGAAAAATGGAAAAAAAAATTTGAATAGATTTATTTTTAAAAAAAATTTAAATTTTTAGTTAAAAAAATTAATTTCCAATTTAAAAAACAAACTAATTTTCCACCATAAAATTTTTTTTAAACAAAATACATGAATTTTCAAACAAATATTTTAATTTTTTTTTTAATTTTTGACCAAAAAGATTAATTTTCTACCGAAAAAGATAATTTTTTAACAAAATAGATGAATTTTCAAATAAAAAATATCAATTTTTAACACGTTTAATTTCGAGTTAGAGAAATACGTTTTTAAGCAAATAAAATAAATTATCAACGAAATAGTTAAATTTTCAACCAAACAAATGAATTTTCGATCAAGAAGATTAAATGTCTATCAAACAAAAAAAAATGCAAAACAAAATTTAGTTAAATTTTTAGTAAAAAAAATTAATTTTCTACTAAAAAAGAATAATTTTTAACGAAATACATGAATTTTCAACAAAAAATGTGAATTAGTCACCAAGAACATTAATATTCTACCACAAAAAACAAAGCTTCAATAAAATACAGAAATTTTCAAACAAATAGTTGAATTTTCAACTGAAGAGATTAATGTTTGAACAAACATGATATAGTTAAATTTTCAGTCAAAAATGGTCACAAAATCGTTAAATTTTAAAAAATAGTTCCACTGGGTAGATTTTTTCTTTACAAAATACTTCAAAATGTAGAAAATCATTTTGAATTAAGGAAAAATGTTCACTGGAACAAAAAGCCATTTCTGTTACAGAGATCCAATTCTTTGATTTAAAGAAACTTTGTTTGAATCAAAAAATGTTTTTTTTTCTGATTGCACTGTGAAGAGGTAGAAATACGAATAAGCAGAGTATCTTGTTAAAAGAAGCCCGTCAAGCTCAGAATCCGATGCTAATTAAAAAATCCATGCGAGATTGTCCTCTTTGTACACAAAAGGCTTAGAGAAAATAATTAAATTGTTCCTACGGTCATTAATGCAGAATTTTTTAAACCGGAGAAAGTAGAAAGTGGATTTACTATTCACAAACTGAATTTAAAAAACCGAAATTCGGAAAATCCAAGATGGCGGCTGGTTTAAATTTGACGAAAATTATAAATTTTACCATTTTTCAACTGAGGCCACTCAAACTTGGAAATTTAAGCTTATTCATTTTCCAAAACTGTGCAGAACTTCAAAAATTCTGCGAAAAATAATGTTTTAATAATTTTTTTACTTTATCACGTTTTTTTTCAAAAAAAAATTTGTTTTCTAAAAATGTTATTAATATTTTCATAATGTTTAACAATCATTTTTAAAATTAGAAGTACATATGAACAAGTTTTCTTAAACAAAAAATTGTATTTATTTTTAATCGCATTTCAGTTTTTCCGAAAAAGGCATTTAAAAAATTATTATTAGCAGAATTTTTGATAATTATTGAAGGAAATTAAATTTATAAACATTTTAATAAACTAGAACATTGTGCGCGCACTAATTACCTTTTCTTTAGACAAAAATCTACTATGTGGAACTACTTTGTTACAATTTAACGATTTTGTTAACATTTTTTTAATTACTTTTTAACTGAAAATTTAATTATTCCATGTTTGGTTGAACATTTATCTTCTGCAATTGAAAATTTAACTATTGAAACAATTGAAAATTCATGTATTTAATTAAAAATTTATTTTTTCTGGTTCAAAATTAGTTTTTTTTTTTACTGAAAATTAAACTTTTAACTAAAAAAACAACTATATCATGTTTGTTCCACCATTGATCTCCTTCAGTTGAAAATTCAACTATTTGTTTGAAAATTTCTGGTGACTAATTCACCTTTTTGTTTGAAAATCCAACTACATATTAGGTTAAAAATTCATGTATTTTGTTAAAAATTATTCTTTTTAATTAACTATTCTACTTTGTGATGAAAATTGATCTTTTTTATTTGAAAATTCATCTATTTTGTTTAAAAATTGTCTTTTTTGGTAGAAAATTAATCTTTATGGTTGAAAATTCTATAAAAAAAATAAAATATTTGGTTGAAAATTCATGTATTTTGTTAAAAGAAATTTTTTTAGGGTGGAAAATTAGCTTTTTTTAAATTAGAAATTAATTTTTTTAACTAAAAATTTAACTATTTGTTTGAAAATTTATGTTATTTATTGAAAAGCCTTTTGTGGTAGAATATTAATCTTCTTGTTGATTAATTCACCTTTTTGGTCGAAAATTCAACTATCAGGCTAAAAATTCCGTTAAAAATTTAAAGAATTGGTCGAAAATTCATGTATCTTGTTAAAAATTATTCTTTTTTGGTACAAAATTAGTTTTTTATTGAAAATTAATTTTTCATTGGTTGACAATTAAGTGTTTTTATTGAAAATTAATTTTTTCAACTAAAAATTTAACAACATTTTTTGTCGATTTTTTTGGTGATAGACATTTAATCTTCTTGGTAGAAAATTCATCTGTTTGGTTGAAAATGTAACTATTTCGTTGAAAATTTATTTTATTTGCTTAAAAACTTACTTCTTTGACTGAAAATTAAACTATTCTATTTTCTGTTAAAAATTTATCTTTTTTATTTGAAAATTCATCTATTTTGTTGAAAAATTGTCTTTTTTGATAGCAATATAACCTTTTTGGTCGAAAATTCAACTATTAGGTTAAAAATTCCATTAAAAATTTAAAGATTTGGTTGAAAATTCATGTATTTTGTTAAAAATTATTCTTTTGTGGTAGAAAATTGGTCTTTTATTGAAAATTAATTTTTCTTTGGTTAACGATTAGTGTTTTTATTGAAAATTAACTCTTTTTTTTACTAAAATTCATTTGTTTGGTTGAAAATTTAACTATTCGTTGAAAATTTATTTTATTTGCTTAAAAACTTATTTCTCTGACTGAAAATTGAATTATTCCATTTTTTGCAGAAAATTGATCTTTTTTATTTGAAAATACATCTATTTTGTTGAAAAATTGTCTTTTTTGGTAGAAAATGAACCTTTATGGTTGAAAATTCCATTAAAAATTGAAATATTTGGTTTAAAATTCATGTACTTTGTTAAAAATTATTCTTTTTTGATAGAAAATTAGTTTTTTTAAATTAATTTATTAATCGTAGAAAACTTGTCTTTTTTTATAGCAACATATCCTTTTTGGTCGAAAATTCAACTATTAGTTTTAAAATTCCATTAAAAATTTAAAGATTTGATAGAAAATTCATGTATTTTGTTAAAAAGTATTCTTTTGTGGTAGAAAATTAATCCTTTTAGTTGAAATTTCATTTCCTGGCTTAGAAATTAATTTTGTTAACTAAAAATTTAACTATTCAATTTTTCGTCGAAATTTTTTTTATAGGCGTTTAACCTTTTTATTTTTAATTTCATCTGTTTGGTTGAAAATTTAACTATTTCGTTGGACATTTATTTTATTTGGTTAAAAACTTATTTTTCTAACTTAAAATTAAACTGTTCTACTTTTTTGTTGAAAATTTATCTTTTTTGGTTGAAGATTCATCTATTTTGTTGAAATTTAGTTTTTTTTTTTGGTAGCAATATAACCTTTTTGGTTGAAAATTTAACTATTTTGGTTGAAAATTTATTTTTTTGACTGAAAGTGCATCATTATAGTTAAAATTTCATTTCTTTGGTTAAAAATTTAACAAATTTTGTTGAAAATTCGTTTTTTTTATTAAAAATGTAGCTATTTCATTTTTTACTGAAAAATTTAACTTTTTCAGTTAAAAATTCACTTATTTTGTTGAAAACTCGAATTTTTTAGTCGAAAATTCAATTATTTTGGTATAAAATGCATACTTTTGTGTTGTAAATTCAACTTATTAAAAAAAAAATCGCCATTTAACTTAGAAACTCAACATTTTGGATGAGAGTTTTTTTCTTTATTGATTGAAAAATCTTTCTTCGTAGAAAATTCAACTCTTCTGTGGAAAATTCATATTTTTTGGTTTAATTTCACAGTTTTTTATTGAAAATGAAAAAAAATTGTGGAAATATCAACCATTACATTTTTTGTTGAAAATTAATTTTTTTAATCAAAGATTGATCAGTTTGGTTGAAAATTTAACCATTTTGTTGCAGATTCTCTTTTTCTTGGTTGAAAATTAATTATTTTAACTGGAAATGTAATAATAAAATTTTTAATTAATAAATCTCAATCAACTGAAACTCGATTCTTCATTATGTGTGTAAATTTGGCAACATTCCTTCGAGGTTTTCAAATTTCCCAATCAAAATTAAGGAAAAGTGACACCAATGCTTTCGATATTTTCGTGACACACCTATTGTTTTAGAGAAAAGACAGGCAATAAAGAAAGAATTAAAATAAAAAAATTGCATCCAGCGAGAATCGAACAAGCAACCTTCCGGCTATGAAGCAGAAGCGCTACTGCCTGAGCTACCAGCCGATCGCAATCGTTTTTCGCCTTAACTAGTTTTTTCGGATTTTAAAGAAGATTTCGGTCCTGGGTGTGAAGATTTTCACAAAAATTGAAAAAGTAACATGGATTTTTCATTTTTGCCTCTTGTACGCCATGCACATCCAATCGAAATCTTCAAGTGTATGCAGAAGAATTAACCGATTTGTCTCAAAGGTACAGATCACTTTTTCCGTATTTTTTTTTTAAATTTTAATGTTTACTTTACACTACTCTTTTCAAATTTCAAAGAAGGTTGCGGTCCTCGCTTAATAGAAGATTTTGACAAAAACTGAAAAACTTGTGTGGATTTAGCTGAAGGAATGGAATTCTGCAAAAAAGCAATGACGACCACGTGTCACCCTGCTGCTGATCCCTTAAACCCCAATTACCCAATCGATTTCGCTCATTCTCGGACAAGTCAAGTCATCGAACCTTAAAGAGGCATCGTCGTCCTCGTTCTGCGCTCGCTCTGGGGTTGTTGCTGATGATCTTGGTGATAATTTGGCGCGACTTCGAGCCGCCGTCATCATGCTGTCCAGCCCGGCGATTCAGATGACGGCGCTGATGATGACGACGACCTTGAGCGCTGACGACGAAAATCTTGAAGGTCTGCCAGCTTTCTGCCTGTTCCTCGCGTAGATGAGGTGGTTCGGGATTCGGTGACGACGCCCTACCCTTCGTCATCGCCTCGACAGTCTTGGAGAAGTGCTTCTCACTCGCGAGAGAGGCTGCCAGCTCTCACGTGCAAACACATGCGTGACGGCCGCGGGTGGAGAGACACTTTTTTAAGGGAAGGGGTTCACACAGGGTAAAGGGGGGTGGGGGAAGGACGGTAACGGCACCGGCGGCAATGACGATGCCAAAGCGGGGGAATGACGCACACAGACGCACACACGCATAGGCGTGCGCGACCCCTATCCTCTTCCTTTTCCTCCTCTTCTTCTTCTTCTTCTTTTTCTTTTTCTTCTTCTTTTCTCCTCGTCCTTCCTCTCCTCCTTTTTTTCACAGCCACAACCCCCTACCTTGTCTTCCCACACCTGCTACTTTGCCTTCCTTCGCTAACTTTGAGGAACCACGGAATCCCGGTGTTCTTGAATGTCCCCGCCCGCCGGCACTTCACTCTCCACCTTGTCGGTCATGGTCCGCATCCACCTGCAAAACAAATTTCGTTTTCGTTAGTTACGGAATTTTTATTCTGTAGAATTGTTTTGTTTTTAGATCAACTGTGACTCGGTGGACATCACATTTTAGGCAATCAGTCTAAGACAAGCTGAAAATGGCCCAAAGACATCAGCAATGATTTTCATTTTCTTAGCCCATTTTTAGGGTTACGTAGCCCGTACTGAAACCCTTCCAGTTTCGGTTACCCCAAAAGGGCATAAGCGAAAAAGTATGGAAATCCGAAAGGCACAATCGCTAAACTTTGGCATTAGGTTTGTGAGTCTATGAAACGTTTCATTGAAACATTGAAAGTTTCATGAAACAATGAAACGTTTCATGGGACCAAAGTTTCTGAAACGTTTGTTTATTTTATTGAAATCAATTTTCAAATTTTTAAAATAAAATATTTAAAAAATTATATGTTATTAACAATTAACACGTGATTTATTTATCCTATGGGATAAAATATAGGGACCGAAGGGCACTTTTTGTCACAGAGATAGGGTACATTTTTTGCACTCAGAGGGTAAGAAATTTAGGATAAATTCATAAAACTTCAAAACAATTTCGTTACATTCAAGAGAATTCAAATGAATTGTAAAAATTTTTATTAAAACAAAAAAATTCCATTGATTTCCGTAAAATTGGAATGAATTTAGAGGAATTTAAGGTGAAACTTGATGCCGATTAGGATTAAAATAATTAATTTTCAACCAAGAAAAAGAGAATCTGCAATAAAATAGTTAAATTTTCAACCAAACTGATGAATCTTTTATTTAAAAAAAACATAATTTTCAACAACAAGTGTAATAGTTGATATTTCCACAATTTTTTTTAATTTCCAGAAAAAACTGTGAAATTAAACCAAAAACTACGAATTTGCAACAGAAGATTTGAATTTTCAACCAAGAGAGATTTTTCAATCAATAAAGAAAAAAAATCTCATCCCAAATGTTGAGTTTCTAAGTCATAAAGACAAATTTTTTGAAAATAAGTTGAATTCACAACCCGAAAATATGCATTTTGTACCAAAATAATTGAATTTTCGACTAAAAAATACGAGTTTTCAACAAAATAAGTGATCTTTTAACTGAAAAAGATCAATTTTCTAGCAAAAAATGAAATAACTACATTTTCAATCCAAGAAATAAAGTTTTAACCAAATAGTTAAATTTTCAACCAAAAAGTTATATTGTTCTCCAAAAAAGGCAAAATTTCTACAAAATAGATGAGTTTTCAACTAAAAAAGATACATTTTCAACAAAAAATATAACAGTTTAACTTTAAGTTAGAAAAATAAATTTTTAACCCAATAAAATAAATATTCAACGAAATAATGAACTTTTCAACCAAACCGATGAATTTTCAACTAAAAAAATTAATGTTTTACCACAAAAGAATTATTTTTAACAAAATACATGAATTTTAAACCAAATATTTTAATTTTTAATGAAATTTTCAAACTAATAGTTGAATTTTCACCCAAAAAGGTTATTATTATTATCAAAAAAGACCAATTTTATACGAAACAGATGAATTTTCAAATAGAAAAGATCAATTTTCAATAAAAAAATAGAATAGTTTAATTTTCAGTTAGAGAAATAAGTTTTTAAGGAAATAAAATAAATTTGCAAAGAAATAGTTCAATTTTCTACCAAAAAGATTAAATGTCTATCAAAATAAAAATATAGACGAAAAATGAAATAGTTAAATTTTTAGTTAAAAAAATCAATTAAAATAAAGTAATTATTATAAATTAACTAATAAATAAATTTAAAAAAAAACTAATTTTCTACCAGAAAAGATAAATTTTCAACAAAAAATAGAACAGTTTAATTTTAAGTTAGAAAAATAAGTTTTTAACCCAATAAAATAAATATTCAACGAAATAGTTAACTTTTCAACCAAACCAATGAATTTTCAACTAAAAAGATTAAATGTCTAAAAAAAAATTTCGACAAAAAATTGAATAGTTACATTTTTAGTTAGAAACAATTCATTTTCAATAAAAAATAATTTTTCACAAAATACATGAATTTTAAACCAAATATTTTAATTTTTAATAGAATTTTCAACCTAACAGTTGAATTTTCACCCAAAAAGGTTATTATTGTTATCAAAAAAAGAACAAATTTTTTACGAAATAGATGAATCTTTAAATAGAAAAGATCAATTTTCAATAAAAAATAGAATAGTTTAATTTTCAGTTAGAGAAATAAGTTTTTAAGCAAATAAAATAAATTTGCAACGAAATAGTTAAATTTTCTACCAAACAAATTAATTTTCTACCAAAAAGATTAAATGTCTATCAAAATAAAAATATAGACGAAAAATGGAATAGATACATTTTTAGTTAACAAAATCAATTAAAATAAATTAATTATTATAAATTAACTAATAAATAAATTTAAAAAAACTAATTTTCTACAAAAAAATAATAATTTTTAACAAAATACATGAATTTTAAAACAAATATTTTAGTTTTTAATCGAATTTTCAACCATAAAGGTTAATTTTCTACCAAAAAAGACAATTTTTCAACAAAGTAAATGCATTTTCAAATAAAAAAGATCAATTTTCAACAAAAAATAGAATAATTTAATTTTCAGTTACAGAAATACGTTTTTAAGCAAATATAATAAATTTTCAATGAAAAGTTAAATTTTCAACCAAACAAATGAATTTTCTACCAAAAAGATTAAATGTCTATCAAAAAAATTTTGACAAAAAATATATTTTAATTTTTAGTTTAAAAAAAGTTAATTTTCAATAAAAACACTAATCGTTAACCAAATAAAAATTAATTTTCAATAAAAAACGAATTTTCTACCAAAAAAGAATAATTTTTAACAAAATACATGAATTTTCAACCAAATCTTTAAATTTTTAATGAAATTTTGAACCTAATAGTTGCATTTTTGACCAAAAAGGTTATATTGCTATCAAAAAAGACAATTTTTCAACAAAATAGATGAATTTTCCAATAAAAAAGATCAATTTTAACAAAAAATAGAATAGTTTAATTTTCATTCAAAGAAATCAGTTTTCAAGCAAATAAAATAAATTTTCAACGAAACAGTTAAATTTTCAACCAACAAATGAATTTTCTGCCAAAAAAAATTAAATGTCTATCAACAGAAAATTCGACAAAAAATGTAGTTAAATTTTTTGTTGAAAAAATTAATTTTCAATAAAAACACTAATTGTCAACCAATGAAAAATTAATTTTCAATCAAAAACTAATTTTCTACCAAAAAAGAATAATTTTTAACAAAATACATGAATTTTCAATCAAATCTTTAAATTTTTAATGGAATTTTTAACCTAACAGTTGAATTTTCTACCAAAAAGGTGAATTACTCACCAAAAAGATTAATATTCTACCACAAAAGACAAAGTTTCAACAAAATACAGAAATTTTCAAACAAATAGTTGAATATTCAACTGAAGAAGATTAATGTTTAAACATGATATAGTTCAATTTTCAGTTAAAAATTTAATTTTCAAATAAAAAAAATCATTTTGAACCAAAAAGATTAATTTTCTTTTATGATAGAAAATTCGTCTTTTTTGGTTTCCAAATTTAACAATTCTGTTGAAAATTAATGTATTTAGTTAAAAATTCGTCTTTTTATAGAACAATAAGCTTTTTGGTGGAAAATTCAACTTTCTGGTTGAAAATTCATCTACATACTTGGTTGAAGTTGAATTATTTTGTTAAAAATTCATTTTTTTAAGATTCATCCCTGTGGTTGAAAATATTCCTTTTTTGTTAAAATTTCGTTTTTTTTTTTTTGTTAAAATTATTTTTTTCATTTGAAAATTAAAGTATTCTATTTTTTTGGGGGGAAATTCATGTTTTTTATGAAAATTCGTCTTTTACGTTAGAAAATTTATCTTCTTTGTTGAAATTTCAACTTTTTGGTTGAGGATTCAACTATTTGGTTAAAAATTGTTCTATTTTGGTGGAATTCGACTGGTTGGCAATTCGTTTATTTTTATTTTATTTTTTTTTAAATTCGTCTTTTGGTAGCATCTTCTTGGTTGAAAATTCACCTTTCTTGACTGAAAATAAACTTTATTCTCAAAAATGCAACTTTTCGGGTGAAAAATTCTGCCACAAAATACAAAGTTCACACTATTTCCCCCGTTTCACCTCTTTTAAAAAGAATTCCTCTTCTTTTTTCCGTTTTCATGAAAATTCCCTCTTTTCCTCTTTTTGAAAATAGTGTGACGTAGTTTTTGAACGGCGCTAAAGGACATAAGCGGCAAAATTTGAATTGAATTGCCAAAGTTTGACATGTCTACTTTGATTAATTTTTTTTTTTTTAATTACGTATTTTTCTTTGAGGCTTCCGTTGAACTAGAATTTCGCCATACGTCCGCGGCATTAATGGCGCGTTATTGCACACGAGTTTCGAGGTCAGGAGTTGCGTCGGATTTGAATGAATTTCCCATTGTTTTCCTTTAATTACCGATTGTTTGCTTTTCATCGGACGCAGTGAGATTGCCACTGCTGTACGTCGAAACATCATCAGAGCGAAGTAACAATGAAAACGTAACAACAATGATAGAAAATGAGGAGTGTCCATAGTTTCAAATTTTAATTTTCGATCATGAAATTATGAGGCGAAAGGTAGAATGTTAAGTCCCTCTCCCCTCATTGGTCGATTAATTCCGAATACGGCCATAAATGACCAGGTGCCGTGGTGGAAACAATTTTTAGAAAAAAAGTACAACATTTCTACAAATATAATTTTTTGTTAAAACATGTACTTTTTTTGTAAAAAATTTAAAAAATGTAACAAAAAACTACAGTTAAATAAAAACAGCTAATTTTTTCTTGTATAAAAGTAAAAAAATTAACAATCAAGTACAAGTTTCTAAAATTCAAAAATTTGTAAAACTTTTTATTAATATTTTTTTTACTTTGTTGTAACAATCTACAAGGTATTACAGAAAACTACTGAATTTCACATTTTTTTAATTTGGGTGTTTGACGTTATAAAAATACTTTTAATTTTACGTAAATTATTGTAGAGAATTACAAATCTTTACAAAAAATACAAGATTTCACAAAAGTTGAAATATTGGAAAACTGTATTTAAAATTATGTTGTATATTTTTAACAAGAACTTTTGCTGTTATAATCAATCACACTGAACTGTAGTTCGATTATTGAAAATTGAACAATGATTGACTTCACAATTTTCCAATTTGAAAGCCTCAGTAGTTAAACAGATGTAAATGTCCGATTTATTGTTTCAATCTGAAATATTCCATTTTTAACCCATTTAATTTGAAATTTGTTAATTAAGTAAGACATTTTTTGAATTTTTAGCAATATTTTACTTTTCATTTAAAATGAGCAATTATAAATCAAATATTAAAAACTAAACAATTTTAAACTGAATTATTTGAAATATTTACCAGTTTTGAGCTCGGTTTTGAGAAGATCCAAACTTAATTTAAAACTAAAAAAGATTTCGAAAAATAAGCTTTTTATTAAAAATAAATTTACAAAATTTCATATTTTTGGTTGAAAATTCATCATTTTGATTAAAAAATAATTTATTTGGTTGAAAAGTCATTTCTTTTCAGTTGAAAATTACTTTTTTAAACTGAAGATATAACTATTCCATTTTCGGTTTAAAATTTATATTTTTAGTTGAAAATCAATTAATTTGGCTGAAAACTCGTTTTTTTAAATTTACTTTTCTAACTGAAAATTGAAATATGTATTATCTTTTTGGTTTGTAAATTCATCTTTTTTAGATTAATATTGAATTATTTTGTTGAGAATTCATTTTTTTGTTGAAAATTGATTGTCTTAACTGAAAATTTAACTCTTCTGTTTTTGGTTAAAAAATCATCTTTTTTGTTATGAAAAAAAAATTATTTTTTTTTTTAAATTCTTTTTTTTTTAGTTGAACGTTTATTTTTCTGATATTTTAACTGTTCTAATCTTGGTTGAAAATTGATGTTTTTAGAGGAAAATTCATAAACTTTGTTGAAAATGAGTCTTTTTTGGTAGAAAATTAATATTTTGGGAATCTTTGGAAATCTTTCAAGGTTTTGAGAAAATAAAAAAAATTTCTTAACCTTGCTGGGAAAATTTTAAATGATTTTTTATATTGAAAAATTAATTTTAAGTGAATATTTAAAAAGATTAAAAAATTTTGTGAACAATAAATAACAACTGAACAATTATTGATTTGAAAAATAATTGAGTAAGTTTAAAATATATTTAGAAGTTTTGAAAAGATTCAAAAATAATTTAAAACGTGAAAAGACTTCAAAAATAATTTAAAACGTGAAAAGACTTCAAAAACTTTAAAATACAATGTAGATTTTTGAAGATGAACACAAAATTTATAAGCTTTTCAAGCATTTTGAAAGGTTTTAAATGAATAAAAAATTTGTATCAAAATTCTTAGCAAAACTAACAATAATTTTTTTTGTTTTGAAAAAATAATTTAAAAAGAATATTTAATAAGATTTCCAAAATTTTCAAAAAAGAAGCTGGATGATTTTAAGGTAATTTTTTTACTTTTGCAAGATTTTTCAAACAATTTTGGGAAACTTCGAGTTCCAAGATAATAAAATTATTATTACACTCCTGGAAAATTTTTAAATTATTTTCTTTTTTAAACAAATTTTTAAGCAAATATTTAAAAAGATTTCAAAATAAAAATGAGCAATTATTAATCAAATATTAAAAACTAAACAATTTTAAGCTGAATTATTTCAGTTAATATTTAAGAGTGTTAAATTAAAACTTTGTACGTTACAATTTTAATTGTTCTATTTAACAAATTTTTAATATGTAAGTGAAATTATTGAATTATGATGTTTGAATAACAATTGAACAATTATCAATTTGGAAAAAAATTGAGTTAGTTTAAGACATATTTACCAGTTTTGAGCTAAGATTCAAAGTTCATTTAAAACTGAAAAAGATTTCGAAAAATAAAAAAATAATTTAGATTTTTGAAGATTTCGAGATAAAATTTTGAAGCTTTTTATTGATCTTTAAAGGTTTTGAGAAAATAAAAAAAATTCTTAACTTTGCTGGGAAAATTTAAAATATTTTATTTTGAAAAATTAATTTTAAGAAAATATTTAAAAAGATTAAAAAAATGTTGAATAATAAATAACAACTGAACAATTATTGATTTGAAAAATAATCGAGTAAGTTTAAAACATATTTAGAAGTTTTGAAAAGATTCCAAAATAATTTGAAACGTGAAAAGATTTCAAAACATTTAAAATACAATGTAGATTTTGAAGATGTCGAACAATAACAAATTTGTATTAAAATTCCTAGAAAAACTAACAATAATTTCTTTTCTGACAAATTAATTTTAAAAGAATATTTAATAAGATTTTCAAAATTTTCAAAAAAGAATCTGGATGATTTTAAGTTAATTTTTTTACTTTTGCAAGATTTTCCAAAATTTTTTGGGAAAGTTCGAGCTCCAAGATAATAAAATTATTATTAGACTCCTGGAAAATTTTTAAATTATTTTCTTTTTTAAACAAATTTTTAAAAAGATTTCAAAACAAATTTTAATATATAAATTAATTTTTCTAGCTTAAAATTGCTTAAAAAGACATAATTTGGAAAATTTATACCTTTTTTTATTCATTCTTCAATTCATAACATTGAAAATGATAGCGTGAATTTCTTTTTTTTTTATATTTTAACTGTACAATGTATAAAAGTTAAAAATTGAAATTTTGCAGTTTAACGGCTTTTAATTAAAAAATTTGCAATTGAAAAGTTTTTAAACCTTTCATTTTGTACGCGAAAATTACTGAGCGTTTGAATTAATATTTTTGTAAGCTTTAATTTGAAAAGTTAAAAATTGAAAAGTATTCCACTTTGAATGTTTTAATTTGCGGTTCAGTTTTTATAACTTCAGATGAAAAAAATTTTATTTTCAAGAGAAGCTGCAAATTCCTATAGAAAATTAAAACTACAATAAGATACAACAATGTACAAAAAAATACAAAAAAGGTACAAAATTCATCTCAATAATAGAAAAAAGTTGTACTTTCCTGTAATTTTGGTTGTAATATATTATATTTATTTGTAGATTCCTGTGAAAATAGTTTTAGTTTTCTGTAATTTTTTGTAAAAATTTTTCCACCAGGGTGCACGATACAAGCTGATTCCTTCCATTTTTTGTTTTTGTAATTTATGCCTTCCAAATCAAAGAGGTCAGAATCCTGACTTTCGAGTTTTTGGAATCTGCTTTAAATCTGATCCGCCCCGTGTAACCACAAACTTGTGTTATTGTACTGAGAGATCTGTAATTATGGTCATGAAATGGACTCATTTCGGAGGGAGGAGAAAAAAATGAGAGAATAATAATTGTGATTAAGCTGGAATCGTGTCCTTTGGTCTTGGTTGAATAACTTTTTTTTTTGTTTGCCAGAGTTGAAGGGTAACACGCCATAGGAGCATAACCCACATTTTTACGATTTTACAAGAGAAAAAAAAAACGTTCTCAAATATCGAAATTTTATTTTTTTTTTTAAATGAGTAAGTACTTTTAAGATAAGTCAGTGCTGAATTAAATTCTGAAAAGTTTGGCTGGAAAATGTTATTTTCAATTAAAAAAAAAAGTAAGAATTCACTTTTTAGATCTTTAGTTGATAAATCGACAAAAAAATTTGATTACAAAATATTGTTAGGTTTCAAAAAACTCGAGGCGAAAGTTTTTTTCGTTTGAGGGGTTCGTTTTTCAACTTTAGCGGGCGACTCAAAAAAAGTTTGATCAAAAAATGTTGTTAGGCTTCGAGAAAATAGAGGGAGAAGTTTTTTTTTCGCTCGGGGGCACTTTTTTTAACTTTGGACGCTGATAAAAAATTCAATTTCTAATTTTAAAAAAGTAAGAATTCACTTTTTACCTCTGGAGTTGCTAAATCGATACAAGGAAAATTCTGATTACAAAACATTGCTAGGTTTCGAGAAAATCGAGGGGGAAGTTTTTTTTCGTTTGGTGACAAGTTTTTTAACTTTGGACGCTCATAAAAAATCCAATTTTCAATTTTAAAACAATGTAAGAATTTGCTATCTACCCCATGAGCTGCTGAATCGATAAAAAAAAGTTTGATAACGAAATATCGTTAGATTTCAATAAAATTGAAGGGGAATTTTTTCTTCGCTCGAGGCACGTTTTTTCAAATTGGGGGGGGCCGGGGGTCCTCTGATAAAAAGTCCGAAACTCAATTCCAAAGAAAAAGTAAGTATTTACTTTTTAAGTATTGAGTTTCTGAATCGATACAAAAAAATTGACTGAAAAATATGGTTAGGTTACGAGAAAATGGAAGGGGAAGTTTTTTTTTCTAGAGGGGCATGTTTTCTCAACTTTGGACAGTGATAAAAAATCTAATTTTCAATTTAAAAAAAAAGTACGAATTTCCTTTCTACCTATTGAGTTGCTGAATCGATACAATAAAAGTTTAATCAAAAAATATTATCAGGTTTCTAGAAAATGGAGGGGGAAATTTTTTTCTAGAGGGGCACGTTTTCTCAACTTTGGAGAGTGATAAAAAATCGAATTTTCAATTCAAAAGAAACAGTGAGTATTTACTTTCTAACCATTGAATAGCTGAATCGATCCAAAAAAAGTTTAATCAAAAAATGTTGTTAGGTTTCGAGAAAATGGAGGGAGAAGTTTTTTTTTCGTTAAAAGGGCACGTCTTCTCAACTTTGGACAGTGATAAAAAATCTAATTTTCAATTTAAAAAAATAATACGAGTTGACTTTCTACCTATTGAGTTGCTGAATCGATACAAAAAAAGTTTGATTACGAAATATCGTTAGATTTCAATAAAATTGAAGGGGAAGTTTTTCTTCGCTCGAGGCACGTTTTTTCAAATTTGGGGGGGTGATAAAAAGTCCAAAACTCAATTCAAAAGAAAAAGTGAGTATTTACTTTTTAAGTATTGAGTTCCTGAATCGATACAAAAAAAAATTGTCTGAAAAATATTATTAGGTTACGAGAAAATGGAAGGGGAAGTTTTTTTTTTGGCTAGAGGAGCACGTTTTTTCAACTTTGGACTGTGATAAAAAATCGAATTTTCAATTCAAAAGAAATAGTGAGTATTTACTTTCTAACCATTGAACAGCTGAATCGATACAAAAAAAGTTTAATAACAAAAAATTGTTATGTTTCGAGTAAATCGAGGGGGAAGTTTTTTTCCTTCAGACGGCACGTTTTTTAAAAAACTTTAGATGGCGAAATAAAATCCAAATTAAAATTAACAGAATACGCCCTTAAAACTCTTTGAATCTTGGAAGAGAGTCTAAAACACAGAAAATATCAAAATTCGTATATTTTGAAGCTCACCCCCCCCCCCATTTTTTTGCAGCGTATTCCACAGTCACGGGACGATCGATTTATCCCAGCGTTGAAGCTTTCGTGCCATGGTCGAGGATGAAAGGGGCGAAAGGGATTGGGGCTGCCAAAGAGAGTTGGGGGGGGGAGAGACACGGATCATAAAGAGAATGTGTGTGAGATGTATGTGAAATTTTCAGTGTGCCTCTGTGAGAGTGATAGACAATCTCTGAGAAAGATCAACCTATCTGGCCCTTGTTCAGGGATGTGGGGGGGGGGGGGGATTATCTAGAAAAAAATAAGCTTCAATCAAGAGGAATTAATGTCTGAACTTTTATTGAGTGAAGTTATTATCGAGGTTCCATTATACCCCTCCCCCCTCAATCCTTCATTAAAACGAAGTTCGTTTTTATCAACAATTTGTCAGTTAGTAGAGCATGAGATTCTTATCTCTGAGTCGTGGGTTCGAGCCCAACGACGGGTAACGTTGCGATCGGAATTCTCGAAAGAATAATTATTGTAGAATATTAGTATATTTGTTATAATTTTGATACGATTTTAGGATTGATTTTTGAAAAATTGTGCATTTTAAAATAGACTGAGAGTCGATCAATAAGGGCGGTCCTCGCACTTTGTTTCGCATTTAAGTGGCTGTCAAGTGTAGCTGACTCACGACTATAAATATAGTCATGTACGGTCTAAGTACTTTCATATCACACCGAGCCTCGAATTTAGAACGAATTCTGTGTATTAGAGGCTGCTTTTAAAATGAGAGAGAATCTAAAACTAGAGATGTAATAATATTCTCTAGTTTGCATTCTGATTGGATAGTAAATTTATGAATGAAATTTCTGCTAGACTTGAATACGTTTTTCCATTAAAAGTAAAATATTTTCTTCTTTGTCTCTTATCTAGTGGACACATTTTTAAGGTACTTTTTGATACTCCAAAAGGGCATAAGCGCCAAAGTTTAGAATTCCAAAAGGACATAACCCTGGCGAAAGTATTTGATAGGAATTCCTTCCGAACCAATCCGAATCATTCCGGAATCTGTATCCGAACCAATCAGAGTCAATTCAAACTAATCCGAAAAAAGTTCTACATTTCGTTTGAGCCAAATAGTTTAAAAATTAATCCGACTCAATCCGGTTCAATGTGAACTCCAAAACGAACCAAAGTTTCAATTCAAATGAATTCGAACTCGGATTGATATACACTGAATTTTCAATCCGAATAAATCTGAGTTCGGATTGAATTGGATTCATTCGGATTGAAAATCGTTTTAGGTCAATCTGAGTTCGGATTCATTCGGATTGAAAATTTGGTTCGGATTTATTCGGATTGAACCGGATTGAGTCGTACTAATTTTCGACCGATTTGGATCGAACGATATGTAGACATTTTTTCAGATTGGTTCGAATTAACTCGGATTGGTTCGGATACAGATTCCGGAATGATTCGGATTGGTTCGGAAAGAATTCCTATCCGATACTTTCGCCAGGGAAGCGCCAAAGTTTCCAATTCCACAAAGACATAAGCGCCAACGTTTAGAATTCCAAAATTGCGTAAGTGCAAAAGTTTGATGCTCCAAAAGAGCATAAGTGCAAAAAAATTGATGCTCCAAAAGAGCATAAACGCCAAAGTTTAGAATTCCAAAAG
>CAKNYM010047207.1:870-12517 GCA_932195095.1 Andricus curvator | reverse complement strand
GGTCAAAATTGAGAAATTCAAAATGGCGGATCCAATATGACAGACAAAAATGCAAAAATTCGCGCGATTGGAATGAAAGACAGTACTAAGTGGTTTTTGAGGTCGCTGATGACGAATCCGGGGTCAAAATTGATAAATTCAAAACGGCGGATCAGTTTTGGCACAAAATGTCGACTTCGAGTCCACCAGTTAACTGGTTAATGAATTTTTCTTTACATATCAGTAGAGAGTTTTTAGTGAAATTATCAAGGCGAGTTGGTGTAAAATTGAAATTCCATTTCTGATTTTCCAGGAATTTTTGATTTCTGCAGAACTGACTGGCTTTGTGACAAGGATTGCATCTGCAGCGAAGGAACGTCAACGTCAAAGCGAACAAGGCTCGACGTGAGTCGAATTAAACATGCTTGTATGTATGCAACGTTCTCCGTTCGAGCTTCCGGCGAGTGAATTGAGAGAAGACAGCCAAGATGACGCCTTTTTCTCTATCCGCTATCATGTTTTCCCTTTCCCACGATAACGAACCTCGTAATGGAGAAAAAATTAACTCATTCTTCCTTAATTACTTTTCGCAACTTTTGTCACTTTGCGCAAAAACTTCTACTTCTTCCTCACTCTATTTTTCTTTCTACTGACCTCATTTTTAGTTTATTTTTTACCATTTTTATATCAACCCATTTGAAATGTTACTTTTTCCTTTTTTTATCTCAAAACTATTGATACACTAGGTTGAGATTAAAATAAGATAAGCTAAATAGGCCTAAAATAAAATTAGAGCTTGAAAAAAGGCCTATTTAAACGAAACGATATTTCTAACCCAAAAAGAGACTAAAATTGACTAATTTGCATTAGTAAATGTAACTAACGTTCCTTTGTATTCAAAATAATTCAGTGAAATTTACACTATAAATTTAAATCAGTCAAAATTTGACTGATTAAATTAGTCAAGCATGTTTTGAATGACAAATCGGTCACAACTACTGACAAAATAGTTTTAACAGAAAAATCAGTCAATACTGCTGACTTAATCAATGTCAGAAATTAATCAATACTGAAACATTATTTTTCAATTAAAACTCTTCATTACATTCCTATATTTTAATAAATTATTCAAATTAACTAAAAATTATATAAATTAGATTATTTAAAATTAATTATTTAATCACTGAAAGTTACAGTCACTGTTAGCTAATTCACATGTATAGGGATTCCAAGTAAATTTTTAATTTTATTTTATATTTTTCAAATTCGATGAAATTCATAAAAAATCAAGGTGAATTAAAAGAAAATTAAGTTAATTGAAACCCATTTATAATTATTTTTAAAAAATACATTGAATTGGGAGTGAACTGACAAAAATTCAAGGGAATTCAAAAAAATAATTTGCTGAAATGTCTAAGAATTCAACGAGAAGTACAAAGAAATTCAAGAGAATTCCAAAGAATTAAAAATAATTCAGGATAAATTAATAAAAATGCATGGTAATATAGAAAAATTTAAGGAAATTGAGGGGGATTAAAAAAAATCAAGAGATTTCCAAAGACTTCCGAATGAATTAATAAGAATTCAGAGAGAAATATACATAAATTCAAGAGAATTCCAAAGAATTAAAAATAATTCAGGATAAATTAATAAAAATTAATGCTACATTCCAAATGAATTCAAATTAATTGAACAAATTAAAAAAATCCAAAATATGCCATTAATATATATTAAGAGAAAATTAAAAAAAAAATCAAGAGATTTCCAAAGAATTAAAAAAAATTCAGAAAGATTTCAGACTGAAATAATAAGAATTCAGGGCGAATTCAAGCCAATTCAAAAGAATTCCAAAGAATTGAAAAAAAATCATTTATTTCAGTAAAATGGTTTAAGAAGAAATTAAGAGAATTCAGGGAAAATTCAAATAAACTGAAGAGAATTTCAATTTTTTTAAATTCTAAATGAATTCAAATGAACTGAAAAAATTCCATTGATTTCAATAATATTGAAGTGAATTTATAAGAATTCATGCGAATTGTAATTAATAAAAATTTGAGTGAATTAGGCCAAATTTTAAAAATCAAAATTATTTAAAAAATGAAAAAATTCCCTTAAATTCAGTAAAATGAGAGTGAACAGAATTCAGGGCAAATTCAACAGAATTTAAGTTGATTGAAAAAATAAATCAATAAATTGGGCAAAATTCTAATGTATTCATAGGAATTTAAGGGAAATGAGAAGAATTCGATTAAATTCATCAAAACTGAAATTAAAAAAAAAAGCAAGTGAATTGAAAACAATTAAAAAAAAAATTAAATTCACTGAATTCATTAAACTCGAAGTAAATTAAAAAATACAAGTGGATTCAATCAAATTTGAATTGAGGGTTAATAAAAAAAAATTCATTGAACTGATGAGAATTGAGTGAATAGTTTAGAAAAATTCAGAGAGAATTTAAAAAAATCAAGACAATTTCAAAGAATTTAGAAGAATTCAGGATAAATTAATAAAAATTCAGGGTGAATTCCAAACAATTCCAATTAGAGTGCATTTAGAAAAAGTGCAGAGATTTCAGGGAGAACTTGAATAAATTCAAGAAAATTCCAAATAATTTAAAAGTCTTTGGGATAAATAAAAAAAAATTGAAAATCCAAAAAGGCCTCATTAAATTTAATAGAATTAAAGGGAATTGCGAAGAATTCAGGGTGAATTTAAAAGAGCTCAAGAAAATTCAAAAATAGGTACTAGGGTGGGCCAAAAATAAAAAATTCTGGATTTCAAATTCGTCAGAAAAAATGTTTAAAAAATTTCTTGTTTGCAGATTTTTTTCTTGAATTAAAATATTTTTTTACATTCCTGGAGGTCAAAAAAGTCTTTCCAATTTTTGTCGAATTTAATCAATCATTTTCTAAGACTAAAAAGTGATTTGAGAAAAAAAGTGACCCTGGGTAAATAAAAATTGTTCAATTAACTTGTTGGTTTTCCGTCATACGTCTTATTTCCGTTCTCTCTTGAATAGAAATTGCTTCTATATTATTGTATATTAATGTTACATCACGTGGAGCGTTTCACATAAGCCACCGAGGCTGCATTAATTAATTTTCTATTTCCGTCCAAATAAAATTCAAGCATTATCTTTAAATGCAAACAAAACTTTTTTTTTTAACTTGAGCTTAACTATTTAAACACTAAGAGAAAAGATTTATGTTTAATTTAAAGAAATATGTTAAACGATTTTTTTAAATTCAAAACAAAAATTTTTCTGACTAAAGTCTACAACTAAAATGAGCCTTCCCGATGTGCATTTTTTAGCCACCTTTCGAGATGGAAAAATTTCATATTACTGGAACCGTACGTCGTATAGGGCGATTCAGAGAAGCTTTCCATTATTGATTTGCCCCCGGTGGGGCGAAAAAGGCCTTCGCCTTTCCACCCCCGGAAAATATCCAATTCCGAAATTTTCGAATCGAAAAGGTCTCACTTTTCCC
Organism: Andricus curvator; assembly: GCA_932195095.1. Taxonomy (NCBI): domain Eukaryota; kingdom Metazoa; phylum Arthropoda; class Insecta; order Hymenoptera; family Cynipidae; genus Andricus; species Andricus curvator. The sequence goes on along the minus strand of CAKNYM010047207.1, from coordinate 9,050 downwards.
TGACCAACAAAATTCCCTGACTTTTCCCTATTTTTCCTGACCTGTGGCGGCCACGCATCTACTTTCCTGTTTTGGTGGCAGCGGTGGGATGCGTCTTTAAAATAAAATGATTACCCCGGACAAATGAAATAACAATGACCTTATTTGCTGCAGAGGCTAAAGAGTTTCGGGATTTAAAATCTAATCGTTCCCTTATCTCTGCAGAGAAAGGTCGCTCAGACAACCTTCAGATCTTGGTGAATATAGAAGGGGTGGAGAGAGACGAATGGGCGGCGAATGAAGGAATAAGAGAAAAGAATGAAGAATGATAAAAAAAAGGAATAAAGGAGGGAATGGAAGAGAAGAAAAAAGAAGAAAGGGGCAAAGAGAGAAAGAAGAAAGGGAAAGAGAAATAGAGGATGAAAGGCGAGTTTTGCGATCTTTAACGAGACGTCCAATCGATCGGGAGTGGCTTCTCCTGGGAAAGGTCATCCCACGTATGAAAGGATTTTTTTTCTTATCTGATTAAATCCTAGGATTACGAAATTAAGGAAGCTTCCGTTACCTCAAAATGGAAACGGACTTGGAGTCAATTTATCTTTTTTGAAATGAAATTTATCATTTTCTACCTAAAATTCAACTGCTTTTTAATCCCTCTTCTAAAACCCTTTAGGAACCTCTTCTAGGAACCTTTCTAAAACTTTTTATAAATTATTTTCCATTCTTTGGATCAAAAAATATTTTTTTCGTTGAAATAAAATTTTCAGGTTTTTTTTAAGAACGGAAAATTTAGAAACGCTTCTGCGTATAGCGTTTTCCAGACACACCCATGTCACCCTCGCCCATGGCTGATATATAGATAAACATTACACATGAATACCCATTCTACACACCTGAGGGATAATTATTTATTTTTAGAAGCATTATAATTATAGGTATGAATTTTCCCTCTAAAAAAAGGCTTTTTCCCTTGGCGAGATTCGTTTTCAGAACTATTTTCCCATTCGTTCTCATTAGTTCAGCATGTTGTTTATCTCTGCCAGCTGTGTGAATAATAATGGGAAAATAAAAGGAAAACGCATCATTCGTGTAGGGTTCATTAAAAATATTTTCAAATTTAGGGCTTTGGGGAATAAACGAAACATTTTAATTTCACTCTTTAAATTCTGTGAGTTCTCTAATTATTAAGCTTCATTCGAGGGCTTTTTCATTACCTAAATTAATTTCATTATAAAGTTAATTAAAAATAATCTTGAATTTAACGAGTCTCTTCTTTTAGACTCTTTATATAATAATAATAATAATAATAATATCTTAAAAGCGTGAATTAATTTATCCATTAGAAAATAAATATTTTTTCTAAAGTATTGCCGCCCAAATTTATACATTTTAAGAAATTAATTAACCCCCCCTTTTTTATAGTTATTTTTTAATTTACGAAAACGTTTAAAGTTATATAATGTTTAAATCTTAAAACAGAAAAAAAATTTGTTTTCAAGGCCTTCAATTAATTTTTTAAGCACTTAGTTTGGGACACTGTTTCAATCTTTTTTTTTAGAAAAAAGATTTTTTCCATTTTTTCCTTGCCTTTTTTATCTTAAACCCTTTTAACCAGGAAATATTCCAGATAAAAAATTAAAAATGTTATCTTTTAACAAAAAAAGAAAATATTGTCTATATTAACAATTTATGACAAAGAAAGGTAAAAATAAAAAATGCCGGCTGCAAAAGAAAAAATATTTTTCGTAATACTGTAGTTTCTAAAATTCAGTTTTGAAGAAAAAGTGGAAAAATCCGTTTTTCTTATCAGCAAAGTGGGACGTCTCTATGAAAAGAGATTAGGATAAAAAAAAGTACCAACAAGAAATATCGGTCACGAAAAACTGAAATATTTTTCTCTAAACTTCTAAAGTTCATACTTTAAGAGAAAAATAACCTTTTTTAAAAAAAAAAAGTGAAACACTGTCCAAAAAAAGGGTTTGTTTATGGAATCATCATGTAAAATTATGTAAATATTAAATTTTTAACACTGTTAAAAAATATATAATTAGTTTTTTCCCTGAAATTACAACAGTTTATATTTGAAGAAAATTGAGTTTTCAACAGCTGAAAATTCAATTTTAAATTGTCTTCAATTTTGAACTATTGAAAATTAAACTGTAAGAAATGGAACTGTTGAAAATTAAAGACAATGGAATTTTTAAAAATCGATTTTCCAATAGCTGAAAATATTAAAAATTGAAATTTCAACTATTGAAAATCAAATAAAAATGATTTTTTAACAGTTTAAAATTCAATTTTTAATTTTCTGTTAAAAATGAAACTTTTGAATATCGAAGAAAATTTAATATTTAACAGTTGAATTTTTAACTGTTGAAAATTCAATTTCAAACAATTGAATTTTCATTACTTAAGTTTTCAGCAGTTGAAAAAATTGAGTTCAATTTTCAACGGTTAAAAATTAAACTGTTTAAAATTGAAGATAATTGAATTTAAAAAAATTAAATTTTCAACAGCTGAAAGTGGAAGTATTTGAAATTGAATTTTCAACTACTGAAAATTGAATTAACAAAATGAATTTTCAACGAATTTAAATTTAAATTCAAATTTTCGGTCAAAATTAAAATATTTAAAATATTAAAAATTCAATTGCAAACCTTTTTATTAGATAAATTTTCAAAAATTGAAAATTCCACTGTTGAACATGTAATTTTGTTCAATCTTGAAACAGTGAATTTTTAATTTTTGTTCAATTTTCCTTTGAAAAGTAAGATGTCGATAATTGAAGAAAATTGGATTTTAAACTTTCATTTTAATTTTTTTTTTTTGAAAAGTAAGATGTCGATAATAATTAAAGAAAATTGGATTTTAAAGTTTCATTTTTTTTTTCATTTTAAATTTTCAAAAAGTGAATTTTTAATTTTTGTTCAATTTTACTTTGAAAAGTAACATGTCGATAATTGAAGAAAATTGGATTTTAAACAATTGAACATTCAATTGTAAATTTACTTTAATTTTGAACAATTCAGAATTGCAATTTCAATTTTCTTCAATTTTTAAAAGTTAAACTTAACGTTAGAAAATTGAAGAAAAATTCAAATATCAATCTTAAATTTTCAACTGTTCAAAATTCCATTTTTTATTTTCTGTTGAAAACTAAAATGTTTAAAATTGAAGAAAATTGAATTTTCAATAGTTAAATTTTTAACAGATTAATTTTCAACTATTTAAAATTCAATTTCCTTCAATTTTAATAATTTGTATTTAAAAATTCAAGAAAAAAGCGAACTAAATATTAAAAACAAGTGTTAAAAATGTAATATTTACATAATTTTACATGATAGTTTAATTTGTTTCAAACATTTCAATCCATACAATTTTTTTTTTGCTGATTTTTTCGAAAATGGGTTGCCGTTGGCAAAAAATCTTTTAGCAAATTTATAGTCATCTCATAGCTACTCAGTAGGGAATTCATAAGATTTAAAAAAAATCCTAACTCTGATCAACTCTTTGTTAGTGAAAAATAACGCATTTTTTTCCTTAAATGCCTTTTCTTAAAAGGTATCAATTTGGGAGGTAAAACTTTTCAAAAAAAAAATTTAATTTTAAATGACCACCCTAATACACATGCACTTTTATCGCTAAAAGGCCAGATGCAGAGAGAGCTTTTTTAACCAAACCTGTCCGAGAATCTGATAAATTTTGTTTCTCCATGTGCTCAATTTTCTTGCTTTATTTTCACATATAAAAACTTAATTATAAATATACTTCGGTCTGATAAAAGAACAACCGCATAAAAAAAAGTAGTTTAGTTTAAAATTACTAAAAGAGTAATTCTAAAATTTTCATAATTAATTTTATTAATTTAAATATTTAAATTATTTAAAATTTAGTTTCTCTCTGAAACCAACGTTCCCCTTTAAGTCTAAGCCTAAAGCATTCGTAGAGCAAAAGCTTTAGCAGAAAATGCGCCTAAAACCCAAAAAAATCTTCAACTCTTTAGAAGTTTTCTTTTAAACAAAAACAAAAAAATCTAAAAGCTTTTTTCGACCTAAAATTTTGTAATCAACGTTATACTTTCGTGCAGAAAAGGGTTGAGCTCTCGCGTAGAGTGAATTCTGAATTGCATCTGTGGGGCGAGGATGAGCATGAAGAATACGAGGATATTCCCCTCTCTCTCTCTCTTTCATCGAATGTGTGGATGTGTGTGTTTAATAATGTGATTCACACGCACACTAATGGACTCCCCCACCCACGCGACCACACATGCGCAGAACCATGCTCACAGCTTATCCGTGTGAATGCAAAATAGGGATAGTGTGTGTCTCACACACAATGTGTGTGTGAGCCAGACACGCACACATTGATTGAAGACTGAGGAACGAGGCCAAACGAAAAACACGAGAGAACCAACAACAAAGCATAAACTCCGGGTCTCGGACTTGTACGAAACCAGTGCGCTCAAAGTAGCCACAGAGACGAACGACGTCGGGACTGATAAAATCACCCTTTCCGGGACCCATTTCGAGGGGCATGATCATTCGCCATTTTTATGCAAAACTGCACTCACTGCGGGATTCTCAAAAAAAATTTGTAAGGAGTTATAAATTCTTGTTGAGGACACAAGATCGAATTTTGAAAAATAAAAATAAAATAGGCGAAGGGAAAGGAATTAATGAAGGAAAGTAGATGCATCCCACCGCTGCCACCTTTTTTCTCAAGCAATTTGAGCCGTTAGGTGCCTCGAACTCCTGCCGCTATTAAACAGTTTTTGACACTTTTTTTAACGATGTAACTATTTTGCTACTATTTAGAAAAAATTAAACTAATGCTGGTATTTTTTTTATTTGGTTGCTAAAAAGCTTCATCGATAAATTGGCTACAATAACATGACCACCATAAGAAAAATTGAAATTTCCACTAATTTCGAGGGATTTTAAAGGATTTTAACTGATTTCAAGGAATTTGAAGAGATTTCAATAAGTTTCATCTGATTTTAGAGGATTTCGAAGTTTTCAAAATTTTAAAATCAATTTAAAGAGACATTAGTAATTTCGAGATAATTTACGGTATCTCAAAGGACTTGAAGATTGAAAAATTTGGTTAAACCTCTTTTGGTAGAAATTTAATCTTTTTGGTCAAAAACGCAACTGTTTGATTGAGGATTCAACTATTTTGTCAAAAAATTCCTCTTTTTGGTTGAATTCTACTATATTTGATTTTAAATTAAAATCTTATTTTATTGCCAAAAATTACACTTTTCGTTGAGAATTAATCTTTTTTGGTTGAAAGTTGAAATTTGTGAAAAATTCTTTTTTTTTTGTGAAGATTCACCATTTTAGTTAAAAACTTACTCATCTGGTTGATGATTTAACTTTTTTATCTGAAATTTGATTTTTAACATTTTTTAAATTTAACTATTCTATTTTTGGTGGAAAATTGATCTTTTTTAGTTAAAATGTCATATATTTGGTTGAAAGTTGAACAATTCTGTTAAAAAGCCAATTGCTCATTAATGCAACAATTTTTTCACTTTGTCTGTAAACATATTTTCAAACTTCTTCGCTGACTGGGTAATATAACATTCGCCATCTCAAGAACCGGAAATTTCAATTCAAATTTTTTTGAACTTTTTGAAAACATTTTAAGAGATTTCTAAAAATTTTAATAGATTGGGAAGGTTTCAACAGATATAAGGAAATTTAAAGAATTTTATATCTGATTTCAGTTATTTACAAGGGCTTTATGGTCTTTCAAATTTTTTAAGAGTATTTTGAAAGATTCCAAGAAATTTCAAAGAGATTGAAAAAATTACAAGGGATTTTAGGGAATTTAAAAATTGGATCAAAAGATTTTTTTCATAACAAGAATGATTTTTATGTTTGAAAAACATTATTTCTTGAAACAAGCAAAATTTATTTTGATCCGAAAAAATATTTGACTGGATACATTCACTATTTAGTACTACATTTTTTTGATTCAAATAATTTTTTTCGCTAAAAGAAAAAAAAATTACAGATTTCAACATTTTTTACTTGATTTTTGTGGGATTAACGTATCTTAAAGGATTCCAAGGAATTTAATGAAACTTCAACATTTTTAAGGTTTTTCAAAGAATTTTTTAGGATTTCCGAAAATTTATTTAATTTATATTTAATGTTTAAAAAATTGCACATCACTATTTTGCTACTATTTTTAAAAAATGCTTCAACTGACACGATTTTGAATTTCTCAGAGAGTCCCAGGCCTTTGTTTATCCAAAGTTGTTCTAAGCTGATTATGAAAGAGGATTTGCCTTGAAGTTCAATTGTAATTTTCATAAATCCTGCCTATTTTAATTCTGTCAGTAGTACCAGAAGTTTCAATATCGTAAATCGCAAACTCGAAGGTCGCGCCACGAGATGAGGCTGCAAATTATTATTTCGATACCCAGTGGAGTCAAAAATTGGGTCACACATTAGCAAATTCAATTTCGAAATTATCTGACTTTTCCCCAACCAATTTTTCATTTTCCCTGACCATCCATTTTTTTATAAGTATAAAAACAACCTTACGCCATTTAAACAAAAATTAGATAAACTTCTCACCAAATAACTAATTTTTCAACAACAAAAAAAGATTAATTTTCGAAAAAAAAAATGAATTCCCAACAAAATGTGTAATGGCTGATATTCCAACAAACAATATTTTTGTCAAGTTTTATTCAAAAACAGTTGAATCAAGCAAAATAATACGATTTTTCAACAAACTAGTTGAATCCTCAACCAAAACTGATTAATTATCATAGAAAGAAGAGAAATTTTCAACAAGAGTTAAATTTTCAATCAAAGAACGATTTTTCAGTCAAAGAACAAAAATTTCATCGAGAAAGTTGAATTTTGAAGCAAAAAAAAAAGAATTTTCAACTAAAAAAGATAAATTTCCAAGCGAAAAATGGAAAAGTTACATTATTTAATGAAAAAATTAATTTTCAACCTAAAGAAAACGATTTTTCAACAAAATAGTTACATTTTTAACCAAAGAAATGAATTTTTAACTAAAATCTTAAATCTTCAACCAAAAAAATTGATTTTTAAACAAATAGTTAAATTTTCAAACAAAAAGACGAATTTTCTACGAAAAAAAGTCAAAATTTTGAATCTACCAAATACATCAATTTTTAACCAAATAGTTGAATTTTTTACAAAAATAGATGGATTTTCAACGAAAAATTTATTAGTTAAATGTCAAATAAAAAGAAACGAATTTTCAAAAAAATGTTTAAATTTTCAAAAAAAAGAATGAATTTTCAACCAAAAAGATAAATTTTCAACAAATAAGAACAATTTTCTACCAAAATAGATGAAGTTTTAACAAAATACATGAATTTAAAATAAAACAGTTAAGTTTTCAACCAAAGAAATGTGTTTTCAAGAAAAAATGGAATAGTTAAGTTATCAGATAAAAAAAAAATTAATTTCCAATAGAAAAAACGAATTTGAAACAAAAAATTTAAATTTTCAAGCAAAAAAAAAAACTTTCAACCAAAAATAATAAAATAATGAATAATAATAATAAATAATAAAATTAATTTTCAATCAAAGAGATTAATTTTCTACGAAAATAGATGAATTATTAACAAAATACATACATTTTCAAAACAAAGAAATGTATTTTCAAGAAAAAATGGGACAGTTAAATTTTCAATTAAAAAATAATTAATTTGCAACGAAAAGAAACGAATTTAAAGAAAAAAAATCAGTTTTCAAACAAGAAGATTAATTTTCTAACCAAAAATAGGAATTTTCAACCAAATAGTTAAATTTTCAACCAAAGAATTGAATTTTCAACAAAAACTATAAATGTTCAAACAAGAAGATTATAATTTTCTACCAAAATAGATGAATTTTTTCAAAGAAAATACATGAATTTTCAACAAAACAGTTAAACTTTCAACCAAAGAAATGTATTTTCAAGAAAAAATGGAACAGTTAAATTTGCAGTTAAAAAAATTAATTCGCAATAAAAAGAAACGAATTTCCAATGAAATATTAAAATTTGTGACCAAACAAATTATTTTCTTAAATAAAAAAAAACGAATGATTAACCAAAAAGATGAATTAATCATTAAGAAGAATACTCTACCACAAAATACATGAATTTTCAACTAAAATTAATTTTGAACCAAAAAAACACAACTTAAAATATAGTTAAATTTTCAA